>PVKN010043622.1:0-10209 GCA_004027915.1 Capromys pilorides
GGCACCACATGCTGCGCCAGCGCCACCACCAGGGCAGGCTGAGCCAGCCACAAAATGAATAAATAAAGAAACAAACAAACACAACAAGCAAACAAATAAATAAATAAATAAAATTTAAAAAAAAAAAAATAAAATAAAATAAAATAAAATAAAATTCAGGTCTAGGGGCTGGGGAGATAGCTCCATGGCACAAGTGCCTACCTAGCAAGTGCAAGGTCGTGAGTTCAAACCCCGGTCCTGCCCCAAAAAAAAAAAAAAATTCAGGTCTTTGCCAGGTGTGGTGGCACACTTCGGTATTTCAGCACATGGGAGGCTGACATAGGAAGAGTGCCATGCATTTGGGGCTAACCTGAGCTACATAGTTTCAGACCAGCCTAAATTACAGAGTGAAGGGCTGGGCAGATAGCTCCATGGCACAAGTGCCTGCCTGGCAAGTGCAAGGTCGTGAGTTCGAACCCCAGTCCCACAAAAAAAAAAAAAAAGA
This sequence comes from Capromys pilorides, assembly GCA_004027915.1. Classification (NCBI taxonomy): domain Eukaryota; kingdom Metazoa; phylum Chordata; class Mammalia; order Rodentia; family Capromyidae; genus Capromys; species Capromys pilorides. The sequence goes on from PVKN010043622.1 coordinate 485, forward strand.
ATAAATTACAGAGTGAGACACTGTCTCAAAACAGAAAAAAAGAGAGAAAGTAAGTAAATAATAGTCAGGGAGGTAGCTTAGTAGAATAAGCGCTTGCCTAGCAAGTGCAGGGTCCTGAATTCAATCCCTGGTCCTGTATTAAAAAAAAAAAGTAAATAAGTTTGAGGTCAGTCTGGGCTACATAGTGAGACCCTATCTCAATAAACAAACAAACCAAACCAAAAAAACAAAACAAAAAACAAGTCTTTCTATACCTGGGATGCCTGTCCTTTTATGAAGTAGGGCCCTAGGACAAGAGAGGAGAAAGCCTCTGCCTCTGCCAGGGGCACATAACTGGGCAAGTCTACAGCCCTGACCCTTAGCCAAGTCTATCCAAGAGGAAGGCCATCTGATCATGTCTGCTTGTCCCACAGGTGAGGGCCCTACAGCCAGACTTATACAAGGAGGCTGGCCTACCAGGTGCATATTCCATGGCAATCATGAGAGCCTTGTCTTCTAGGAAGTTCTCATAGTATTCAATGACATTGGGGTGGTTGAGCAACTTGAGCACCTGGCACTCATTCTGGGCTGCTTGCCGTTCTTCCTTGGTCATCTGTTCCACTGGGATCTGTTTGATGATGACTAGCTTTTGGTCAGCCTTGCGCAGACATAGGTGCACAATCCTGGGGACACAGTACAGTGCAGGCATCAGCTGAGTCTCTAGCCACATACAAGGGAGACTGGACCTCACAACTAGATGTTCTTTTAAAAACTGGTAATGGGGCCAGGGATATAGTTCAGCAGCACAGCACATGCCTGGCAAGAGTAAGGTCCTGAGTTCGATTTCTGATACAAAGGAAAAAAGGTAATGGGCACCCAGACTAAGAGGTCATCTTACCAAGTACATAACTGCCTGTGTTGAATTTTGGTATATGTGTTAAAGTAAGTACTATGCCCTGGGCTTAAACCCTGGCTCCTCTTCTTTCTAGTTATCTGGTTCTAGATATAACATAGAACATCACTATTTAGCAAATAGGATTATTAAGAGAATCCAATCAGCAAATGAACAGAAGGTGCTTGGCACAGTGCCTGGCACACACAAAATCTTCAATGAATACGAGCCATTCATGCTAGTGTTTTATTTCAACTCTGTGGTCAATGACTATAAAAGCAGGATTATAGAGATGAGGGAGATAGTTCTGGGGTCTAAGCCCCTGCCTGGCAAGCACAAGGATCTGGATTTGATTTCCCCAATACCCCACCCACTCCACATCTGTGCCTTGTCAGCTGCCGAAACCATGTGTGGTGGTGCATGCCTATTATCCCAGCGCTGGGGAGGCCTGAGACAGGAAGATCATTAAAGTTGGACCCACAGTAGTGAGACTCTGTAACATATACATAACTAAGATTTTAAAACATAGCAGGATTATAGACATGGCAGCACATGCCTATAATCCCAGAACTCCTTAGGCTGAGGCAGGAGGATCCCTTTCAGTTTGAGGCCAGCCTATGCTAAACGGTGAGCTCAAACCCAGTTCCTGAACTATACAGCAATACCCTATCTCAAAAAACTTTTTAAATTCAAAACAGAAGGCTAGTGGTGACAGCTCAGCAGACAAAGCACCTGCTTTGGCAAGTGCAGGAACCAGGGTTCCATCCCTGGTTTCACAAGCTGTGCCAGCACCATCCCCGGCCCCAACCCCAGGGCATGCTGAGCTGGCACCAGAATCTGGGCACGGTAGTGCATGCCTATAATCCCAGCGCTGGAGAGGCTTGAAAAGAAGATTACCACAAATCCCTGTACCAAATACACAAATGAAAAAAAAATACTAGGGGGCCGGCGAGATGGTTCAGCAGTCTAAAGCGCCTGCTTAGGCAAGCTTAGGCAACCGCAGGGACCATGGTTGGATCCCCAGTACCACATGCTGCGCCAGCCCCACCCCAGGGTAGGCTAAGCCAGCCATAAAAGATTTTTTAAAAAATTTACTGGGGGTTGAATCCAGGTTCTAAATAATGAGCTATATCACCAGCTCATTATTTATTTATTTATTTATTTAGTCTTTTTGGGACAGGGTCTCACTATGCATTTCAGGCTGGCCTTGAGCTCACTTTGTAGCCCAGGCTGGCTTCAAACTCACAATGACTCTCCTACCTCAGCTGGGATTAGGAATGTGTGCTACCAGGCCTAACCCATTTGTTAAGTTGTTTTTTTTTTTTAAGGTATTTAGTACAAGGTCTACAAGGTCTCACTACGCATACTGGACTTCTAGTGATCCTCCTGTTTTCAGCCTCCCAAGTGCTGGGATTACAGGCGTGTGCTATTACACCCAGCACACCCCCTGGGGCAGGGCAGATACAGGTACAACATGCTGGGGACTGACCCCTTGTTACTTCACCTGCTTCGGCAGAGCTATCTGCAGGCCCTCCTTGTTTTTAAATATATATATGTGTGTGTATGTATATATACATATATATATATATATGATATATATTATGGCTAGCTCAGCCTGCCCGTGGGGGGGGGGCGGGGGCGGGCTGGTGCAGCATGTGGTGCTGGGGATCGAACCATGGTCCCTGAGGTTGCCTAAGCTTGCCTAAGCAGGCACTTTAGATCACTGAGCCAAATAGATTTTATTTATTTTTCTTGAGGTACCAGGGATTGAACTCAGGACCTTGTGCTTGTCAGGCAAGCGCTTATTCTACCGAGTTGTCTTCCTCACCCTGGTTTTTTTTTTTTTTTTTTTTTTTTGCGGGACTGGGGTTCAAACTCATGACCTTGCACTTGCCAGTAAGGCACTTCTGTCATAGAGCTATCACCCCGGCTCCTAATGTTTTTAATTTTTTGAAAAGATTTTTTTTTTTTTTAATTTGGCTGGCTCAGGCTGCCTTAACGGTGAGTCTGGGGATCAAATCACTATTCCTTGTGCTTGACTGGGATTGCCAGCGCAGGTGCTTAAACCCTGAGCTAGCTAACCTGAAAGCCATGCTTTTTAAAAAAACTTTTGAGACTAAGTTTCTAAATTGTCTAGGCAGGGCTCATATGGCGGTGGGGGGGGGGGCGGTGTTTACAGGGAGACTAAGTGGATGGACTAAGGCCCTTGGTTCAATCCCTAGCACTTGAGAGGTAAAGATAAGTTAAAATAATTTTCGAATATTCCTTTCACCTCATATTAGCAACTTTTGTTTCTATCTTTAAAATACTGTGGGGGCTGGCGAGATGGTTCAGTGGTCTAAAGCACCTACTTAGGAAAGCTCAGGCAACTGCAGGGACTGTGGTTCAATCCCCGGCACCACATGCTGCACCAGCCCCACCACCAGGGCAGGCTGAGTCAGCCACAAAATAAATAAATAAACACAACAAGCAAACAAATAAATAAAATTAAAAAAATAAAATAAAATACTGTGAACGTACCTAATTCTGTACATTCTGCTATAACCTTTACCCAAATAATCATCTCTTGCTTAAAAATTGCATTAGCAGCCAGGCGTGGTAGCAATTTGTAATCTTAGCATTTTAGGAGTAGGCTGACACAGACCTGCTTTGAGCTCAAGATTGGCCTGAACTACACATTTAAGTCCAATGTCAGCCTGAACTACAATGAGACCCTGTCTAAAAAACACAACAACAAAAATTCTGAGCTAACACTTGACTATAAAAAGATACATACATGGGCGCTGGTGGCACGTTGGTGGCACATGCCTGTAATCCCAGCAATTGAGAGCCTGAGGCAGGAGAACTGGTGCAAGTTCAAGACCAGTGTAAGCTACAAAAGTGAGCTCAAGGCCAGCCTGAACTGCATAGTGAGACTTTGTCTCAAAAAGACAAAACAACAACAAAAAAATTGCATCAGCCGGGCAGTGGTGGCGCACCGCCTGTAGTCCCAACACTTGGGAGCCTGAGGCAGGAGGATCGGTGCAAGTTAGAGAACAGCCTGGGCTACAAAAAAGTGAACTGAAGGCCAGCCTGAACTGCATAGCAAGATCTTGTCTCAAAAAGACAATAAAAGGGACCAGGGAGATAGCTCTGTGGCACAAGTGCCTGCCTGGCAAGTGCAAGGTTGTGAGTTCGAACTCCAGTCCTGCAAAAAAGAAAATATTCCCTTTTGGGGCCAGGACACAGCTCAGTGGCATAAGTGCCTGACTGGTGTGCACAACATCTTAAGTTTGATCCCCAGTACTGAAAAAAAAAAAAAAAGAAAGAAAGAAAACTTGGGAGGCTGAGGCCGGAGAATCGATGTGAGTTCGAGACAAGCCTGGGCTACAAAAGTGAGCTCAAGGCCAGCCTGAAATGCATAGCGAGATCCTTGTCTCAAAAACACCACAAGAAAGAAAAAGAAAATATTCCCTTCCACTCTTCTTACCCTTAAATGTAAATTCTACATAGTACCCAAAGAGACATTTTGTTTTCGTTTTCTTTGTGATATTGGGGATTGAAACCACAGGGCCTCAAGGAAGTTAGACAAGTGCTTTACCAATGAGCTACATTTCCATTCTGAGAATGATTTCTTGTTTTGCTTTGTTTTTGTCTGAGACAAGTCCTCCTGCTTAGCCAGGTTGGCCTGGAACTCCTGATGGTTCTGCCTCAGCTTCTCAAGTGGGGAGATTATATGTGAACAAAATATGTCTGGCTGCAAATGACATTGTTAAATCAATACAAATCAGCCCTCTTTAAAAAATAAAAATTTTGGGCCAGTGAGATAGCTCAGCAGTCTAAAGCGCCTGCTTAGGCAAGCGCAGGCAACAGCAGGGACAGCAGTTCAATCTCCAGCACCACATGTTGCACCAGCCCCACCCCCAGGATAGGCTGAGCCAGTCATAACATAAATAAATGTTTAAAAAATAATAAATAAAAATAAAAATTTTTAGCTTTGGCCAGATATTTCAGCGGATTAAAGTACCTGCTTAGGCAGAGTGCAGTGCTGTGCCTTGCCAGCCCCACCCCAGGACATGCTGAGAGGGCAACTGAGACTAGGCATGGTGGCACACATACCTATAAACCCAAGACTTGAGAGGCTAAAAGCAGGAGGATCACTACGAGTCCAACTTATGCAGTGAGACCCTGTACACCCTGTACTAAACACAAAAAATAAATAAAAATTAAAAAAAAAATTAAAGGGGCTGACAAGATAAGATAGCTCAGGGGTCTAAGTCTCCTGCTTCTGCCTAGGTAAGCTTAGGCGAGCACGCAGGGACCTAGGTTCAATTCCTGGCACGCCTCTCCAGCCCTGCCCCAGGGCAGGCTGAGCCAGCCACAAAAATAAATAAGTATATATATTTTAAAAATAAAATTAAAAATTAAAATTAAATAAATACAACAGAAAAGTTTACACACACACACACACACAAATACAAATCATCGGGGCTGGGGAGATAGTTCCGAGACACAATTGCCTGCCTGGCAAGTGCAACATCATGAGTTCAAACCCCAGTCCCGCAAAAAAAAAAAAAAAAAAAAAAAAATTCACACCTGGTTTCGAATGTCTGTAATTCCAGCACTCAAGAGGATGAGGCAGGAGGTTCACTGAGTTCAAGGTCAGCCTGGGATACAGCCAAACGATTTCAGAAAACAAAACAAAAATCCAACAAATACTATTAGGACTATGGCTGTGTTTGAACACTTCCCTGAAGCCAGAAATAGCACAAGCCTATAATCTTAGCACTTCCGAGGTTTAAGTAGGATTGTTAATTAAAGGGCAGCCTGGTCTACACAACAAAATCCTGCCTCAAAAAAACCAAAACCATCAAAAAAAAAAAAAAAACCCAAACTCTTTTTTAAGGGCTGGGAGAGTACATCAGCGATAAGGCCTGTGTTTATCAAGTGTGAAGTCCTGGGTTCAATCTCTAGCACAATCTCAATCCTAATCTTAAAACTCTTGTTCATACTGCAAATCGAGTCATCCCTCTACCACAGTTTACGGGCCATAAACTGGTCCCTGCCCTCTGTGACAATTACATTTTTGAACCATTTTTTAAAACCATTCTTTACCCTGTCCGTTACATTCCAATTACACCAGTCTTTTTGTTTTTTGAATTCTCTGAATTCCTTCCCACCAGGGCTTGCGGGTTTGTTTCCCTCTCCAGAAAACTTCTTTCACCTTCGCATCACTAGTTCTAATTCCTCAAATTCCGGCTTTACACGTCACCTCCCGGAGAGAATTTTTCCTTGACTACCACTCCCCGATAAATATTCTCTGTGGGATATATTCACTGCCTGCTAACAACCCTTCATGACTGCTTTAACAACGTCTTCTTACATTGCATTATTTTCCTGTCGTTTAAACTCTTGAAGGGGGGGACCACACCAGTTTCGTCAAAAGTGTACGCCCAGCGCCCACAGCCAGACGCTTGCAGCTGGCCCTCGACGTTTGTTTAAAGAAAGAACGCGGAGCCTCACGCACAGCCGCGAGCGCTGTGACGGGGCGGGGCCTTGGGGGGTCGGAGCTTGGAGCTTAGGCGCCGGGACCCGGGCCGGAAGCCTGGGCGGGGCTTCCCAGGTGTTCACGCCTCAGGACGGGCAGGCGGAACAGCAAAGTCGCGGTCATAGGAGTTTATTTTCCCAGTATCCCTAACAGTTTCCTCCCGCAGAACCCTGGCTCACCCGAAAGCACCTCTCCCCACCACTCGGATCCGCTCGTACTTCTCCATTTCATTTCTCAGAGATACACTTCCGGAACCAGCGAAGTGGCGCATGCGCAGACTTGCTCGCCATGTAGCCCCGCCCCCTACGCTGTGGGACATTTGCTGGGTGGAGCTAGCAGGGCTGTGCGAGTTCCGACGACGCTAGCAGCCTTTTTTTTTTTTTTTTTTAATTTATTTGTTTGCTTGTTTGTTGTTTGTTTGTTTGTTTGTTTATTTATTTATTTTATGGCTGGCTCAGCCTGCCCTGGTGGTGGGGCTGGCGCAGCATGTGGTGCCGGTGATCCAACCGTAGTCCCTGCAGTTACCTGAGCTTTCCTAAGCAGGCGCTTTAGCCCACTGAACCATCTCGCCGGCCCTAGCAGCCGTGTTTGTTAATTGATGTCCGCTGCCCGGACAGAAAGTCGCTTTCCCCTCACGATCCCAAGCGTGGTCCAGAAATGGGATGAATTCCCGTTCCTTGGCTCACTCCGCAGTGCTCAGTGCAGTTCTAGTTGCTTTTCACACGTGGTTCGATTCAGTCCGGTCGTGGACAGTTTACTGGAAGTGAGGCATACTGCGCCCGCAGGCGTTGCCTTAAGACCTCCCCCTGTCCGCGAGTAATGCTATGAGGAGGATAAAGCAGATCCTCATTGGCACGCAAGCAAGAAACACAAACTGAACTGAGAGCAGCGCTCGCGGTCTGTAGAGCAGGGAACTGGGGTAGTTTCGTGTTTGCCTAGGGAGGAGCCGGGAAAACCCCTAGTTGTGCAAATTGATTCACCTGGGGAGGACGTGACGCGATCTCCAGGCTGAGCAGACTAGTAAGCATCGCTCTCCTCAGCGCGCTCAATGCAGTCATCTCGTGAGCCTGGGATCGGCATCTCCCCTCTGGGCGGAGGTGGGAAATGGCCAGGGACCAGCATTAGCGTCTAGGAGGCGTGGAAAATACACTGGCTGTACTAGACGGGTGTGGTGGCGCAAGCCTATAATCCCAGCATTTAGGAGGTTAAGGCAGAGAATCGTCTGAATTCCAAGCCACTCTGGGCTACATAGTGTGTTCAAGGGGGCTTGCGGATCAGCTCAGTTGTTTAAAGCCCCTGCTTGGGCAAACTCAGTCAGGCTCAGGAGACCGGGTTCGATCTCCATCTCCACAAACCTCACCATACCCGCCGTTAAGGTAGCCTGAGCTAGCCCGCTCCCTCCCACCAAATCCTTCTCCGTAGTGTGTTCAAGACCAGTTTACACTACATTGGAGACCCTGTCTCAAGAAAACAAAGCAAGAAAAACATCTTCTGCCCAAAGGTTAGGGTTAGGTTAGGATAGTTGGTCTGACCCTCTGCTCTGCAGGAACACTAGGAGAGCTCAATATAAATACATACATACACACATACATACATATAAAAGCTCGTTGTTGAGAAGGATAATCATTAACAAATGATTAACATCTGAATTTCAGAGTGGGCGAAGAGCTGGGCATGATGGCACATGCCTATAATCCCAGCACATGAGAATTTGAGGAGAAAGGATCCTCTGGAGCAAGACCCAGTTTCAAAAACAACAAAATATAAGGAAAGACAGGGTGTGTTTTATCCCCTGCTGCGGCTCTACTTTTCCAAAGTATACCCAGCCCCACCCAAGTGGGACAACTAGGGATCTGGTCTCCAGGGCCCCGGCAGTCACTGGTGGTCCCTCGGCTCAGGCAGAGGTCCGTTATGGAACAAGATACTCGGTTAGCAAAGGGGACCTGCAGAGGAGCTAAAGCTGCTCATCCAATTCATCAAGCTCCGGTTGAGAAACCAACTGAGGGCCGGCCTGATAGCTCAGTGGACTAAAGTGCCTGCTTAGGCAGAGTGCAGTGTCTGGGGTTCAATCCCCAGCATGCATGCCCCGCCTACAGAGCCCTGCTGAGGTGGAAATTGAGCTTGGGTGTGGTGGTGCACACCTGTAATCCCAGTGCTTGGGAGGCTGAAAACAAGAGTATCAGCCGCGCGCGTGGTGATGCATGCCTGTAATCCCAGCACTTGGGAGGCTGAGGAAGGAGGTTAAGTGCCAGCTTGAGACCAGCCTGGGCTACAAAAGTGAGCTCAAGGCCAGCCTGAACTGCATAGTGAGACCCTGTCTCAAAAAGAAAAAAAAAAAAAAAAGGAAGTAACTATAAATCTCATCTACATAGTCACACCCTGTAGACCCTGTACTAAGAATAGAAAGAAAAAAAAACCCAACTGAGCCTTGGGTGACCCAGCAGCCCTACAGGGTTAATGTGTAACCTGACAGTGCTCAGCGGAGACAGCGAACACCTAACAGACTTGGTCTCTTGGTCTCTGGGCCTCGGCATTTCCAGCTGCTTCACGTGGCACTTTCCTCTTCTCCCACTTCTTTCCTCCTCTCCTCCACTGCTGCAGGCACACACAGCTTACCCTTCTGTCGAGCTCAGTCTCTTCTGTTGCCCTAGAACCTTTAAGAGATCAAGTGACCAAACTACAACTCACAGCCCACCTATTTATTGTAGAGTGCCAACATGGGAATTAAACCTCAATACTACCATTTTAGTTTAGAAAAAACAACTATACCTTAACATCTTTATTTGTCTCAAAACAATGACAAGGCCCAGGCAAACAACTCAGCAGATTAAAGAGCCTTCGAAGGGGCCTGGGCAATAGCTGAGTAGAATAGGCGCTTGCCTGGCAAGCACAAGGTCCTGAGTTCTGCAAGATCCTGAGTTCAATCCCCAGCACTGCAAAAACAAGGAAAGAAAGAAAAAAAGAAAGAGCCTTTCGGGGCCGGCGAGATGGTTCGGTGGTCTAAAGCGCCTGCTTAGGAGGGCTCAGGCAACTGCGGGGACTGCAGTTCGATCCCCGGCACCACATGCTGCGCCAGCGCCACCACCAGGGCAGGCTGAGCCAGCCACAAAATGAATAAATAAACAAACAAACACAACAAGCAAACAAATAAATAAATAAATAAAATTTAAAAAAAAAAAAGAAAGAGCCTTTCAACAGGCTCAGGGGCCAGGGATTGGATCCCTGGGTCTGTTGTGTTGGCCCGCCCCCGGGGCAGGCTGAGACTGCAATTGAGACTGGGTGTGGTGGCATGCACCCGTAATCCTAGCTCTTGGAAGGCTGTAAACA
>PVKN010043623.1:0-10210 GCA_004027915.1 Capromys pilorides
TATTCCATTTTGCCTTCCAGATTCCAGCATCAATGAAATGTGGTCTGTGTATACAGTGGAGTAGTACTCAGCCCTAAAGAAGGTGAAATTTGAATCCCTTGCGAAAATGGATTTATCCTGTGACAATAATGCTGAGTGAAATGAATCTGATCCACCAGCGTGGGCAGTGGATGGTGTCTCTTAGCCGAGAAGCCCGAAGCACAAGCAGAAGAGAGTACAGAGTGGGAAGCTAAGTCCTGTGCAAAGGGGAAGGGGATGTGGAGATGGAAGCAGGGGCTGGGAAAGGAGGGTGAGGAGAAAGCAAACAGCGAAGTGAAGGTGTGTTCTTGGGTCCTGGCCATGCACCAGCTCCCCACAATGCATGCCATCATTATGGACAACGACCATACACTGACACAATAGGCTGCATTATCAATCTCAGTTTGCTGCTGATCAGAGTTATTTCCTAGAGAAACATCGCTGCTGAAGTGCTATCCACTTTTGTCAGAGTCAGACTACGCACGGCACCAGCACCAGCCGGTCCCTGCCCTTCTCTTTCCCCGTACCAAGAGCATCTTATGTGGCGGTCACTACCCGTCTCCCTACCCAAGTGTATGCTTGGGATGGTGGCAGCTTCGCTGTCTTCCTTGCTAAGTCGGAGCCTCCGTAGACGCTGGCTGCAAGGGGATGAGTGGATGCACAAAACGCGGTGCCCAGCAGCCACACCTCCGTGAAGCCCGTTCTCAGGAGCCTGGTCCCTGCCAGATGCTCAGCGGCCACTGCCTGCCTGCAGAGGTCAGCTGATCGGGTGGACCCAGGCAGGCAGGGCCCCCATGGTGTGCTGTGGCTCTCCCCTCTCCACTCCATCTGCTGCCCACATTCCGCCTGACCACGGCCAGGGCTGTGGTCCCACTGGTGCTGATTCTGCTTCAGGACGTTTGTATGTCATCTGCATCTCTCCAGTGAGATCTGCCTCCGTGGTCTGGAAGGGGTGGCTCTCTCATGGCTGACAACGTGCTGGAGCACCCCGAGGGCAGTGCTGCGTCCCCCTGCTCCCCACCACAAGCGCATCATAGCCATGTGCATGTGGGGTGCTGCTTAGGCCTGGGAAGGCTTGCGGTTGGGGGAGGCGCACTGGCCAGCCCCGGGCTCAGGCTGAGATCCCAGAACCTCATGCTCTTCAGCTGTTGGTTTTGACACGCAGCCAGCCGTAACTCTGGAAGGAGGGCTGGGCATTCCAGGAATGTCGTGCACCCCAGCCTCCTTTATTCACGTGGCCAGGAAGAGGTGCTGGGAGCTCGCAGGCACTGTTGGGTCCATTTGCTCATTCCACAGTGGGAAATGGAGGCCAAGACCAAGCTAACGAGTAAAGGGTGGTGGGGGTCACATCCTCGGGCCCAGTGTGAGTGTGAGGTGAGGGTGTGGCAACCACATGCCAGGCAGACGCGGCTGGGATCCTGCTCAGCCACTTTCAATGTGCAGGACTTTCTGGGTGCGGTCAGAGCCCCTGAGCATCAGTCTTCACTTCTATACAATGGGAGGGATGCAGCCTCTACGTAGTAGCTGTTGCGGAGATTGAGAGAACTGAGGTGTCGCAAACCCAGCTGCTCCTCCAGCTGGGGGCTTCACATTCTTGCTCCTGGACAAAAAGCTGCCGCTACTGCCATTTGACTCAGAGAGGTTAAGAAGGCTAGGCAAGCCACACAGCTGATACAGAGTTCAGATTCATATCAAAGCCATTTTCTCTGGGTCTGGTGGCATTTGATTAAATACTAGGTGTTGTTAACCATCCACAGTGAATTGCATAGGTCTGTGAGGTGCCGGATACATCTCCACACTGGAGGTTTAACAATGCCAAAGACAGGCTGAGTCGGTTGTCAGGGAGCAAAGTCAGAAAACAAGTATTGGCCTGAGCCAAGGGCAGGTCCCCGCGAGCGCCCTGGGGGGACAGACACCAGCTGAGGTGGCCCAGGGCTTGGAGGCAGCAGGCTCCCGGCGAGTTCAAGGATGATCGATCACACACAGAGCAGAGGGTGCTTGAACTGTTTCCTGAGTTGTGGCACAGAATGTGACATCCAAGACAGAGAGCTCCCTGTAGAAAAACAAAGAAGATGTCCTGGGGTGATGGTCATGAGGCACTAAGAAGTGTGGGGGGAGGAGGGCATGTAGGGTGACATGGGATAGGATTGGGGCCTCGCTGGCATGCAGGGGCCTTGGGCTTTGAGCCAGGCATAGGGCTCCTCTGTGAGCTGTAAGGACACAAGGGGCACAGTCCACTTATACTTCAGCACAAGCCCTGGCTGCTGTGGCATGCATGGTGCTACGCTGAGAAACCAGGGAGCAGCCACAGTTTCATGGCATGTCCGTGGCACTGTGCTGTGGGAGTGAGGTGGTGTGCTTGAGGTGCCCCATGGCTGCAGAGATGGCTTGCATGTGGGCAGTGAAGGACGACAAAGGTCACTGGTGAGTCCATGCACTGGGCCTTATTGACTGTTGGAGGACAAAGCCGAAGGTCTGGGAGCTGTGGGAGGCACGACTGGTGTGAGATGATAACAGAACACTGAGGGGAAGTTGGTGAGTATGTGCAGAGAAGCAGTGGTTGGAAACCGCAGGTTTTTCAAGCCATGAGACTGTATGAGACCAGCCAGGGAGACAGTGATGGTGCAGGAGAGTGGAGAGCCCTGTGACAAGCTCCCTGTGGGTGACTGTGAGGCCCTCACCCGCTGTCAGTCCTCTGTGGGCCCCCTTCCACACCAGCTCTGTAGTCAGCTTTGCCAGGGAACCTTGGCAAACAGCATGAGCTCAAGAACCCTCCTCTTGCAGCCTGGCTGCCATGCTGGGAGGAAGACCAAGCAGCCCCGGGAGAGCCTGGGGATCCCGTTAGCGGCACTGGCTGCTGGCTTGCGCATGGGTCCATTCCGAAGTTCTCTTGCATTCTGAGGTTCCTACTGGAGCCCAGAGGAAGTTCCAGCTATGATTTATTCTGCTTAGCTCTGCAATCCGCAGCATACAATGCCCTTTGTGCTTGGGAGCAGGATCAAGAGCCCTGCACCCTGTGTGGACAGGTAGATATCCAGTGGAAACCAAGATGTGTGGGCATTTTGACCTGGGGCTGGTCAGCTGAGCTCTTGATGTCTCTTTTGGGAAAAGTAGAGTAGACAAAAGAATTCCTGGCCTTAGAAACCACAGGGAGCTGGCGCATGGCTCACCCCTGTGATCCCCGTGCTCATGAGGTAGAGGCAAGAGGATTTTTGAGCGTTCAAGGCCAGTGTGGACTACACAGTGAGGTGCTATTTAGGAAAAATAAAGACGGTCCAGGGATGTGGATAGGTGCATAGTCGGTGGCAGGCCTGATGGCTGAGTCAGGGGATCGAGAAATGAGTGGGTAGGGTGTGGTGACGCGGGTGCCCACAGTCTGATGGGGCAGACAGGGAAGTGAGCAGACAGGAATGACCTGAGCACTCCGGGCTCTCCCCAGCTGGCCCTGCGCTTCTGCCCACGGCCTCTCACAGGTCCACAGCAACTCAGGAGCACTGTCCTCGCCTGGCTCCCTCTGAGCGGGCACAGCCATGGCGTCTGCTCCTTGGAGTCCTTGGTTCCTGCCCATCCCCCGCTTTATCTTTACAGCTCCGTCACTGTCCGCCATGGCTACTCCTGTGAGCTCCTCTGGACATGACTGCCCTCTCCCCTAGGGTGTTCTGATGTTTCCTCCTTCACTACTCTCTCCCTGATGGTCTCACCCAGTTGCACGGCTTCAAATACCTTCCAAAACCTGATGCCTCCATCTCCACGGTTCACTCCTTTGTAGCTTTTCTTCCTTCCTCTTCGGTGCTTGGCACCAGAGCAGGAGGTGGAGCCTTGAAGCCAGGCAGGTGCGACTCCTTCCTGCAGCTGTCATACAGACTGGCTGGGCAGGAGCACTTGTGGTCCAAGAGCTGGCTGGGCACGCAGGGCGCCCGTAGGACTCAACCTAGAGGATGACAGAGGAGGTGGCTCAATCATGGGTGGGCCAATGAGCAGGGAGGTGGAAGGAGTTGGGGGCCGATGAGATGAACCTGGATGCGCCCAGTGCAGGGTGGAGGTGCCACCATGGGATGGAGCGCTGAGACACTGGCCGTTCTCCACTGAGCTTGAGGGGCCAGGAGGGGAGGCCAGGGGAGTGGGGACAAGGAGACAGGCAGGGGCCATGCCACGGAAGGCCCCGGCTGATGAGGACCATGAATTTCATCCTCAGGGAATTGGAACCTCCTGCCCGTATTTTCTAAAGGAGACTAAGACTTAGAGTTGCGATCCAGGAGAACAAGGCAGCTGTGAAACCGCAGGGCTGGCTGGGAGGGTTATTAAGGTAATGAGGCCATAGGCAAAGGGGGACACACAGGATTGGTTAACTGGATGAGCCAAGGCAGTGGCGGAGGACAGGAAGAGGAGGGGGGGGACCACGACTGGCACTCTGAGGCGGCACTGGAAGAACTGGAAAGTGACAGGGCTTGGCCATGGGGATGAGGAATGGCCCTGGCTGATTGTCCAGCTGTCCCTTTGGCTTGGAGTAGTTCAATGAATGATAATGTGGAGAACAGAAATGGGAAAGATTGCACCAGGAACCCCCCCCACCCCAAGAATTTTTCTGAGCTCAGTGAATGGGCAGAAGCAGGTGAGATGACCAGAGGAGAAGCAGACGGCCCAGGACACACCATGAGGGACCTACTTCAGGGACAGGTGAGGTAGAAGGGGCGTGGCTCCCACAGCAAGATGCACCCACCCAGTTCTCTACCTGAGCCCACGCTGGCGTTCTCTGGAAGGCCACCTCCATCTCACCAGCCCTTCTGCCACCCATACCCTGGGCCTGGGGCTCCCCAGACAGTGACTCAGGCCCCACTCCCGGTACACAGCACAGACAGCTGTGACTAACATTATCCAGAGCCACGGCATGTGAGAAAGAGCCTTGCCAGGGCCCAAGGACCCTAGCAGAACTCCAGGATGTGAGTGCCAGTATGTCCCAGCAGAGGTGGACAGAGGAGGGCAAAGAGGAAGCGGGACCACGGGCCCTGGCACGGGCAGTGGCACAGGCACCGTTTCCCAGCCAGCTTAGCAGAATCCTGCAATCCAGGCCATGGGCTCAGGCCAGTGACATTACTCCTGTGGCCAAAGATAACTTGGGGAACCCAGCGCTGTGCGGGAAATTCTTCCAAGCTGTTTATTTTAAAAATCCTCAGGATCTGGGTGTTTTACTTGGGAGGAACAAAGGTAGTTTTTTGAACTTTCTGTGGGGCCCCTCTCTGCTTTGGTGACCTCATATGTTCCAGCAGCCACAGTGCCACTGTGAGCCAACAACCCAGCGTGTGCACCTCCTGCCCAGCCCTTCCGGAGCCCTGGAGTCCGCCTGCAGTGCCATGTCCTGAGTGGAGCTCTCTTCATGTTGGTTGCTAGTGCTAGGGCAAGTTTCCTCATCTTCAGATCTAATTCCTTAACCAATCACCTGGGCCACATCCCCTGAGGGGGCCTTGAGTTGTCCTCCTCCCCTCCTACCACTGGCGCTTCTTTGAGCCCAGACCCCTCCTCAGTCCTCTCTGGAGGAGAGCAAGAGCCACTGCCCGAGCTGCACGCTCCCTGCTTCCCTGCCTCTGACCCACTCTGCACCTGGGAGTCGAGGCTGTCACCCCCTCAGGTGCCCCCTTGTGAAAGCACAACTTTGCTCTTACAACTCCCATGCTGGAAGCATACCAACAGCTCCGCCCTGCCCAGAGAGTGAGGACTTGCCCTTACCAATGGCCTGGCTCCTGGCTCCTGCCCACTGCTCCTCCCCTGTGAGGCCCACCTCCTCTCCTCTGAAGGTCCAGCCACACGGGTCACACAAGTCCAACAACCAGAGCCCCATGGTGCAGACCCTTGACCTGAGACCACACCACCCTTCTCACCACTGCTGGTTAGGTGGCCCCTGACCTCACAGAATGGGGGCCACACGCCGTGCTTCTCCTGCTCACTGCTGCCTGCCAAGCACAGGGCCCGCCAGCCACAGTCGCCAGTCACTTTCTGCCTGCTGTTGGCTTTCACACTGAGCTACATCCTCAGCCATCTTATTTTACTTTATATTTCATTTTAAGATTAAGACAGGGTCTTCTTCCTGAGTTGCTGAAGTACCCAGGCTATGGTTGAACTTTCAATCATCCGCTCTTAGCCTCCCAGAGAGGTAGGACAGGCCAGCCAACAGATCCTTTTCGGTGAGCAAGTGAATAGAAAATAATCTTATATACTTATAATATATAATCATTCTTATATATACTACTTTATAATTATGATAACATTATTATGTTTGTATTAGGATAATGAATATAATGTATAATTGTTATATAATAGATGTATACTACATTAGTAATGCTATGTGTTATGGTTTAGGTCTAGTTGTCTCCCCAAAGCCTCATACAGTCATGGGGTGGGGACTTCTAGAGTTTGAGACTAACTCATGATCTACTGGGACTATAGGTTTTAGTACTGATGAGATTATGGGTCTAAGTGTTACTGGGATTACAGGTGTGGCCTGAGGTGGATTGCCTGAGGCAGAGAACCTGAGTATGATATAAGAGAGACAGAGGCAGACATGTGCTGTTACCCTCTGTTGCCTCTGTTGCAATTGTTCCACCGCCATGAACTGCTGCTCTCTATCGTGTGCCACTCTGCCCTGGAGCCGGCTGAATATGGACTGAAACCTCCAGTAACTGTGAGCTAAATCAACCTTTCCTTCTTTCACTTTGGGTGTGGGATATTTGTTCCAGCAATGAGAGAAGAGTAGCTAAGACGCCATGTGTTTAATCATACCATTTGCACGTGTGCTTGGTGATGGATTACACATGGTACATATTTCAGAATTCAGCCTTAAGACTGGGATTCAAGATTGCTTCAGCCTATTACAAATCTTTCCAGCCCAAGTCTTTGAAGCGTGCACTGAGAAAGGAGTATGAAAACACGCAGTGGCCAACTTTCTGATGAGGCCAAGAGCCTTATTGTCCCAATATGTGGCATAACGTCAGACACCAAAAGCCAGCCAGTCGCGGTGGAGATCCATCCTGCCCTCGTGATGCCAGAAAGCAAGGGGTGGGCTGCTTAGAGATGGTGCAGTGGTGTCATTGATGTTTTGTCAAAAGTCACAGTCATTAATTATTCTCTGGGGCTAAATAGGGAGCCAGAAATATTACTTGATGGGTGTAATGTGCATTAGACTCAGTTAGCTCCTGGAAACCCAGAGAGAAATGGGTTATGGTCTTGCTGCCATGAGTTCCTGGTGAGTTTAGCCTCCCAGATGGCTGGGAGTGTCTGTCAGCTGCCCCATCCCTCCAGGGTCTACACACACACCCACACATGCACCTCTACCACTCATCAGCACACCCAGGTGAGAGAAGAAATCCTCCTCATCTGGCCCCACACCTACTTTAAGCTCTGTCATTTACATATCAATCTATCTCAAAGCCTTGGTGGAAACGTGGCCTCCTGTGTGTGCCTCCTGGCACAACACACTGGCACTCCTCCGTGGTTCCCTCAGGTCCAGATTCTCCCCCTGCCGAATCAACTCTGCAGGCTCCCATAAGCACCCCTTCCACTTTTCCCTTGCTTGGAACTTACCTAGGACTGCGCAGGCTCAAGTGGACCAACGGCAAAGCGTCCCAGAGGCTCAGCCAGCTTCTTCAGTGTGTAGAGAGTGCACAGCCACTGTCGAGTCCTCATCACTCAAGAGCATCCTGACGCAAGACAGTACTTACTGTGCCTTTGGTTTGTACATTGTTTAGCTTTGCCACTTCCATAGGGAAGTTTATTGAAAAGGGAGAGAGCAGAGAAGGAGAATGGGGAAGAAAGTTACATCAGCCAGGGCAGCTGTGCAGAGAAGGCCTGGCCTCCTCCCACACAGGGCAAGCAGGCTGCCACAGGCACAGCGCAGCACTGCATGAGCTGCGTAGATGGAGGGGAGCAGGGAAGCCTGAGGTGCCAGGACATTTGGGACACGGAAGGTCACACACATGTGAAATGCTATCATCTCAGGGCCAGCCAGAGAGCTCAGCAGATTAAAGTGCCTGCTTAGGCAGATGCAGGGACCAGGATTCGATCCCATCCCTGGCATGCTGTGTTGGCCCCACCCCCAGGGCAGGCTGACATGGCAACTGAGACTGTGTGCGGTGACCGGCACCTGTAATCCCAGGCCTGGGAGGCCAAAAACAGGAGAATCACTATGAGACCAATCTGTATAGTCAGTCACTATAGACTCTGTACTAAATACTTTTTTAAAAAATGCTATCATCTTTTAGAAAATTTCCTAGGGAAAAGTCTAGAGGATATATATATATATATATATATATATATATATATATCAGGAAAAATACTCAATAGCTAATGGAACCACAATTAATTTCATTCTGTTTTGTACTTAAAATTTTTTATAGCAATCCTATAGCTCCTTTATAATCACAGAATAGTTTTTTAAAATAAGCAAGTGAGTGGGCTGAGCATTCGGATGGCCCAGAACAAGCCACCACCAAGGGAGATGACGGTGGACGCCAGCTCCCATGGTCACTGCGGAGGCTGTCATCCCAGAAGCTGAGGAGGCGCCCACAACTGGGCCACCAGCTAATGCAGCGTCTTGGCCTCAGCTCTGGGGGACGCCTGCCTGTGCACCACTGCCGTCCAGAGGGGCCTCTGCTTCTGTGCCTTCTCTTGGTTCTACCCTCTGCCCTCTCCACTACCCTAGGAAGTAGTCAAGGAATAAAAGCAGAAAGTAGATATTATTAGTTTTTTCTTTTTTATTATTTATTTACTTGGTACAGGGTCTCGCTATGCAGTTCAGACTCATAGTGAGTCTCCTTTGTCAGCCTCCCCAGCGCTGGGATTACTGGCTTGACCACCGCACCTGGCTCTGGGCAGGCATGGCACCTGGGGCCAGCACCATGCACCCGGGTCTGCACAGCACGCAGAGGTCGAACTCTAGTCCTTGTGCTTGCCAGGTAGGTGCTTGCTTAGACTGCAGAGCTGTCTTCCCAGCATTATTATTATTATTATTATTATTATTATTATTATTATTATTTGTGTATTTATATTTGTGGTACCACAGATCGAACTTGGAATCTTGTGCTTGTTAGGCAGGCACTTATGCCACTGAGCTACATCCCTGGCCCTGGATATTACTAAGGACACTCTGCACATCAGCAAATGGGATCGATCATTTACACATAACTTTTATTAAATAAAATGGAAATGTCTGTAGTCTCCCTTTGTTAGGTGGATTAAAGTGGTTGGTGGAGGCTAAACTGTCTCTGAAGGATGTAGAAGTTGCCAAGACCAAAGCTGAGCTGCATCTGTCTAGCTCTTAAGCTCATTCCATCAGATATCCTCTTCGGATGTCTGACTGTTGTGAGGCTCTCGCCACCTTGAGGGTTGTGGCAGTCTCCATTACCCCTCCCTATAGGCAAAAGCGCTGCTACACAGGAGATGCAGAAGACTTGACCCCAGCCCAAATCCAGGCCGACTGCAGCCCCCACACCTCCACTTCCATCACTGAATTTAGAGCCTCGCTGGCAGCGGTCCTGCCCACGCCCTAGTCTGAGTTTGGGATACTCAGGCAGGATAGTTTGGGGCGAGCGGTTGGGGTGACACCAGACCCTTCTCCTGAGCAGCAGCCAAGTGCTGCTTTGCCAGTGATGTCACACCTGTGACACACGTGGCATTTGTTTTTAAGACAAAAGATGTTAATGTATGAGTTGTTTTTTCTACACTAAAACCTCAGTGTTAAGGTTTAATTGCACTTGGTGATCGGTAAGTGGGTTTTAGACTACAGTGTGGGCACCAGTCTCCGAAAGGTTCACTGTCACTGGGTTAGAGGACCTCCCTGTCTTTGGCAGATCTTCTCTACTAGGGTAGGCAGGAGAGGAGAGACACAGGGAGGGACCCTGGAATCCCCAGGATAAAAATTACCTCATTTCCCCACCTCTGTTTCCACCTGCCTTCCCAGGGCAGGAGTGGCAAAGTTTCAAAAACTCCAAAATGACTAGAAGCAAGAGAGAAGCATTTTGGCAGCCCGAGATTTACATAAGGAGCTGCTTAGATTTTCCATCCTGGTTTCTAACTCATGAGCCGGCACAGACACGTGCCTGGGTCAATGTGTGGGTCTCACACAGGCAGAGACCATGTGCAGGGGGCCCACCGCCAAGCCACAGCGCAGGATACAGCAGTGAGCTTCGGGCAGCTCCATGGA
>PVKN010043624.1:0-10193 GCA_004027915.1 Capromys pilorides
AAAGGCTCAAATCAACAACTTCTGACATTGCCAGTTCTGTTTGTAACTCACTACTATTATGGACTATTGGACTATATTGGGTTATTTTGATGAATTCATGCACTTACAATAGTTGAATGGAAATGGAAACCCATCTCTCACAAAACAAAGCAAACAAGGTGGATATCAATGAAGGACTATTTTGTAGAGAAAAAAAAATAAGACAGATATACAGCTACTCTCTCTTAGTTCAATGAGAAGAAAGATTTGTGCTAATAGTGCTTAGACAAGATATCATGTCTGCATCTCACACTCTGAATAACTACTACAAAGACAATAATATGCAATGTATTATTATAACTGTCCTACTAACCTGTTTTGAAACTGTCTCTTGCTATTACTTTCTCATTGAAATTAATAGTATAAAAAATTAATATTTGGCATTTTTCATTTCTCATCTCATGAACCTATACTATTTTTGAGTAAAATAAAAATCAGTGCTATTTGGAAAATTCCCAAAATCTTCTCCTATATGTACATTATTTTTACTTTCTGGTTTTAAAATCTTGGTGCCTTTTATTCCCAAACTTTGTCATGGCTGTCATTCTTTTTCTCCTTTTGGAGTAAACAACTTTTTGGCAGACATTTTATATAAGAGTGACTTATTAAAAGGGTTTTCTCTATTTATGACTCTTCCAAATTTTACAAATCAAACATTGTACAACTTATGATTTCTCAGTTGCATTCCATTCTGTATCAAAATATTAGCTTGCTTTAGGATTTTTTTCTCAAAGATTCTCCTCATGTATAAAACTTTGTAAAAACATAGACATTTAAGTTCAAATCTCATGACTTGAGTGCTTGGTTTATTTAGTCACTGGCTTGTTTTCTTAGGCACCAATTTAAAGATGTGCCTTTCTGCAAGTAGTTTCCTCTCAGTGTAGCTCTCTGGAAGGTTTAACACATGATATATTTGCTCCTTTTGGTGACTATTTCCCATCAGCTTTATTGAAGTAGAGCTCATAGTCAATAAAATTTGCCAATATACTGGGCATCAAACTCAGGACCTTGCACTTGCCAGGTAGGTGCTCATGCTGCTGAGCTGTGTCTCCCAGGCCCTAAATTTACCAATTTAAAGGAAGATTATGATGATTAGTAAGCACGCTAACAAATGTATGTAGCCATATGACTAAGATAACAATTAAAAATATAGACTCCATTCAACACCTCTGAAGATTTCTCCTGGCCTTTCTGCAGCCATTCTTTTTGGCCCCTTTTCTCCTTCTTGACCATAGACAATCACTGAAATGAAATACGGCCACTGTACTTTTGCTTTTTTCTTGAATTTCATGTAAGTAGGATCATACAGTATGTAGTCTTTAATATTTGTCTTTACTTGCTTAATATATTTGCAGTTCAGAAGATTTTTCTTTTTAAAAAAATGTATTTAGTACAGGGTCTACAGGGTCTCACTACATAGATTGGGCTCATAGTGATCCTCCTGTTTTCAGCCTTCCAAGTGCTGGGACTACAGACCCAAAACATCATGCCCAGTCTCAGCACAGCCCTGTGTGGCGAGGCTGGCACTGCATGCCAGGGAACGAACTCCAGATGCTGTGCTCTGTCTAAGAGGTCACTTTAGTGCACTGAGCTGTCTGGCTGGCCCCAAAAGATTTTTCTGTATTAATTCTAACTTTGTTTCTCTGCATGTAATATGACATCTCCCTTTATCTTCCATCTTTTACTAGTTGACTATATTATTTCTCAGTGTGCTTTTTTTTCAAGTTTATTCTGCTTGACACTTACTGATCTGCAGAGTTATAGTGATCATCACATATGTAAAGCGTATTTCCATAGGTTGTAATATATACCAAAAACACAAACATGTAAAGACACATCCTTTCTCTGGAACTTAGCTACAGATACTGATATTCTCCTACACATCATTCACACGCTACCTTGAACAGTTCTTTTCTCTCTATGATATAATCTGGACAGGTCTTATTACTATGAATTCAACTGCAATAGTTTTGTTTCCCCATTTTTGGTAGTAATGATCTTCCGTTAATTTTCCCAGGTTGTGTTTTAAAAAAAAATAAGGTATGTTTATCCTTAAACCTTTCATCTGCACATTTTGTTTTATCTCCCCCAGTGTGCACTTTCTTCTTCCTCTTGGAAGCATTCTAAATGTTGATTTAAAGTTCGGAATCAGTTGCTGTGAACTGATTTACCTTGTGATTCTATTTTCCTTACTTTATATGACTAGTATGTTTTATTTGATAAAAGGCTTACTTAGCCCTGAAACAAAGATGACACTGTTTAGATTTTTTCTGTGAGGGGCTTGGTGAGTTATGAAATTTCATTACTGTGATTAACTGGAAAAAAAAATGCTTGAAATTTTGTATTAAGTTCTTGGATTGTTTAACCTGTTTACCACTGGTTTTGGTTTTGTTTGTTTGTTATTGTGTTTTTTCTCTAGCCTGATGAAGCTTTTGGGCAGGGAGGAAGGGGGAAGGTTAGGGGATTAAAATATGAAAAAATAATTAAGAAGTATTATGTACACATGCCAACTCCCCATGAGAAGTATAATCATTATGTACTGCAAACATGCACTAAAATAAAGATTAGTATTTACATAAAGCATTAAGAAAGCTCTTATACATGGTTCTCCCTCTCCCTCCATCCCTCTCTCCCCTTAATCTTCAATATTCTATTTTTTTTTTCATTTGTGTATTTGGCACAGGGTCTCACTACACAGATCAGACTTGTAATGATCCTCCTATATTCAGCCTCCCCAGCACTGGGATCACAGGCATGTGCCACCATGTCTGGTCTCAGTGGCTGGCTCAGGGTGCCCCAGGGGCAGGGCCAGCACATCATACAGGACTAGTGATCGAATCCTGGTCCCTGTGCTTGCCAAAACAGGTGTTTTGTCCACTGAGCTATCTTGCCAGCCCTCATCTTCAATATTCTGACTCATAAACTCAAGTCACTTTATTCTTCCTTTTTTTCAAGTCACTTTATTCTTCTTAAACTTTGGCCACTTTATCAACTTAGAATCACTTATTAGCGTCTTCCTCCTCCTATTGCAACCTGGGAACTTCTTCTAGTTACTCTGCCTGGGAAATGACTTCATTAGGAAAGAAGAGAAGCTGTGAATAGGACTCGGGTAGACGATGTTGAAGCTACAAAGGGGCTGTATGGATGGAAACTAGAGCACTGGAAACAATCCAGAAATAGAGAACAGTGTTCTGTAAAAGGAAATCTTGTTAAATAACATCAAATAGTACTGAGGGATTAGCTAAAGTGAGGAAGTAAGTCATTTGTTGGGTAAAAACTATGTGTCCAGATCATACAAGAACTACCTATATCCAACAATAAGAAATTAAAATCTAAATTTACAAAAGGAGAAAAAGGTCTAATGCTTCACTAACGAAGATAATGTGGAATGTAACAGTCTTGACATCGTTAGAAAAAAAAGGGAAGACAGAACCACAGTGAGCTATTACCATAGGTCTATTAGAAAGACTGAAAACAAAACCTAAGCTTCGAGGAGGATACAGAGCAACTGGAACTCTTCTGTGAGCGGGAATGCAAATTGGCACAGACACTGTGCAGAACAGCCAGCTGCTTTGCACAAAGTGCAGGACAAGTTTCCATATGTCCAAATTCCATGTCCTTGGCCTTTGAACGGGAAAAATGAACACTTATGATCACACAAAAATCTGTGTGAGAATGTTTACAGTGGCTCTACACACTGTTACCCCAAATTTGAAATATTCTTGATGTCTTTTAATAGGCAGATGGATACACAAATTGTGAGTGTAACTGTACAATAGGTAATGGCACCACAATAAGAGGAAATGATTGAATGAGAGGTACCGTGAACTATAAATGTATTTTACTAAGTAAAAGAAACCTGTCTCACATGGTGTATAGGATATGATTACATTTATATAACTTTTTGGAAAGGAACCCTACAGAACAAAAAACAGATTAGTGGTTACCAGGAATTAGGAGAGAGGAGAGGAGTGGACCACAGAAGACTAGCGCAGGGAAATCTACTGGAGCAGAGGTGGTGATAGTGGAGATAGGACTTCATACATTTTTTTTCAAAACCCACATGAATTTTCTGCAGAAAAAGTGAATTTTACTGTTTGTTAATTTGTAAAAGCAAGTAGGACATGGGGAGAGGACAAAGTGCAAAATAAAAACAACACCAACGAAATATTCAAAATGAGAACATCACCCCATTGAAAGGAGGAAAGAAAACAAAACTAATCTGGGTCACTTTGGAAAAGTGTGTTGAACGGATAGCATGGAGGGAAGGACAAAAGAACTGCGTACCGATACTGTACACTAGTTGGTGTATTGTTTCAAAAAAGGATAACAGTGAGCAATTCAGAAACTGCCAAGTGCCTACAAGAATTTTAAAAATAAGTAAACATAGATGGTGAGAGTCAGATTTGTCACTTTTAGAGAAAGGCATTAGTAAAGTAAGAGGAAGGATTAAAATAAATTCCATTATATTGGATGTGAATCACAGATATCGGGGGAAATATATATATGGTGAAGCTTAGATATGAAAACAAGCACGAACATGTGAATTAGGCTCAGCGCTCACAGCCCCTGGCTGGGTTCGTTCCAAAGGTCAGAAATAGTAGAGCTCCACCAGCCAGGAGAAGCAGACCAGAGTTTCAAAACTATTATTTCCCATTCAGAATATCCAGAGCTCCTTGAAGATGGAGCCAATTCCAGGGCCAGAGCAGGGTGGTAATGGCGGTTCTGCGTTAACTTGAAACTGGTCACAGTGTGTCCAGATATCTGATTAAGCTCCATCCTGGTGTGTTTTTGAGAACATCTGTAGATGCGATTCACATGGCTGGGTAAAACAGACTCCCCTTCTCTGTGTGGGTGGGACTCAGCCAATCCACTGCAGGCCTAATGAGGGTCTCTCCCTGCATCTTTCCCACCCTCCCTCCCTCTTTCCCTCTCTCTGCCTATCACTAACATCACCCTTTACCTGTTCTTGTCTTTGGCCTTGAATTGGACCCTGTCCCATTGACACTCCTGGTTTCTGGCCTACAGACTCGGTCTGGAACTTGTACCTTGAGTTCTCCCAAGTCTTCAGCTTTCCAACTGCAGATCATGGGACTTCTTAGTTTCTGCAACTCTGACACAACTCCTTATAACAAAATCTCTTTTTAAATATATCTCCTACTGATTCTGTTTCTCTGGAGGACCCAGACTAATCTTGGCAGGAACACGAAACTAATACATTCCAAGGGTGAGCATGAAATTTACTCTGGGGCCAGAAAGAAGACACTCATAAAAAGACAGAATCCTGAGAGAAGATGGAAAGGACAGGATAGAAGGTGATCAAAATGGACAGAACTGACACCACTTGGGCCACATTGTAAATAATGAACAGAATGGGTTATAACTTATAGAGTCCATAGCCAATACGCAATGAAGAAATGGTAGAGAAAAGCCTTATGAAAGGAACTGAAAAATAAATAAAACGGAAAATCAACATTAGAACACCAGTGCAATAACTGTTATAGGCAAGATATGCTAATGAATGCTGAAACTAGTGGGCAAAAGTTGAAGAGAATTAAGAACACCTTACCAATATATTATTAATCCCACAGAAAACCCTGTACCATTACATCAGGTATCTCATTTGCCAAGTGATCAAGGAGGAGACAAGAGATCAAGGAGGACCCAATGCCTCACTGGGTCCCTAATACACAACATCCTGCTCTGCTGGTACTGACAGAAATGTGTGTCTTCAATCAAGTCATGAGGAAATATTATTTTAATAACCCAAGAAGAGAAAAATTCTAAAACAATGACCTGCATTCTTTTAAAGAACACCATGTTCATGACAAGCACAAAAAGGATGTGGAAGAAGACACTTGAGAGAAGACAAACATCGGTGACAATCATATGCAATATGTGATCATGTGAATCCTGGAACAGAATAAGGAGGTGATAAATTCTCTGATGGAACCCAAAGAAATTTTATACTAGGCTAAAGAATATCAAATTAGTATAATTTCTTAGTTTTGAGAATTATACTTTGGCTCTGCAGTATGTTAGCATAAGGAGAGACTGAGTGACTGTTATAGAGGAGAACTCTGAATTGTGTCTAAGCTTTTCTTTAAATATAAATGTTCCACATAATAAGATCACTTTTAAATCTGGCTCTACAGGTGATACTGGTGACCAGATCAGACTCATTCTGACAGGATTTGGAACTGAGGAGATGCAAGTCATTGGGTGAGCACCATTTTCAAAAATGAAGGGTTGCAGAGCAGGAGCTTGGTAAGCTACAGAAAAACTGAGAGTGCTGGAGGCTGTGCTTAGGACAGCCAGGATTTTAGAATATGTATTATTTTTTTGTGCGAGGTCTCACTACACAGCCCAGACTTATAGTGATCCTTCGGAGTTCTGCCTCCATAGTGCTGGGATTACATGTGTGCACCACCATGCCCAAACTCCATCAGTGGCTCAGCCTGCCTGGGGGTGGGGCTGGCATGGCCTGTGGTGCTAGGGATCAAACCCTGGCCCCTGTGCTTACCTAAGCAAACACTTAGTCTACTGAGCTATACTGCCAACCCCTTAGAATGTTTAAATATTGATGGGAAGGAACAGGTCAGCGAAAGTAGACTGGTAGCTACAAGGATGGGAGAGGAAAGGAGAAGTGAGGAGAGCAGAGAAATTTAGAGACTTGGCTGAGAGAAACAGAGGAAGTTTTCTTGAGGAAAACCGTGAGATTTTAGTGGGTGCATCTGAGTTTGGTGATCATCAACTTATACGGAGGCAAATTTCTTTCCTTCATGACAATGCCTAGCAGATATTAGCTAGGGCTAGGGTTAAAGAAAGCTGCTTGTAGAATATATCCAGAGTTGAGATTGTGTTGGGCTACTGTGGCCATTGGGCCACATGTTCCAACTTCAATGAATTAAGACACACCTAGCAGACAAGCAAAGCACACTTCTGAGGGTGGCAGCTGGTGGCAGCCTGGGGGCTCCTGTATGATTGCTCATCTGTCCCTGTGTGGCACTGCCTCCTGCTCTGACTTCAGGCCAACACAAATGAAATAGCTCTGCTGTGCCCTTCCCCTGGGATATTTCCACCTGTAGACTGTGCGTGGAACCTCTGGAAACTGAGAGATAAATTAAACCTTTCCTCCTTGAAGTTGTAGGTCTCCGATATTATATCTTATCTGTAGGTAAGTGGATTACTACAACTAGTAGAGCAGAAAGGCAAGACTGAGGCTGGGAAGAAAGCTCAGTGGCATAAGCACCTGCTTGGCAAGCCTAAGGCCTTGAGTTCAATCCCCAGTACAATAAATAGATAATAGATAGATGATAAATAGATAGATAGATAGGCGATAGATAGACAGATAGATGATAGATAGACTGGTGGTAAGATAGATATAAAAGTAGAATGCCATTAATATATGTACATATGTTATTATTAAGCTGTACAAAGAAGTAAAGAAAGAAAATTTATGATTAATAAGCAGAAACAAGACAGAACAAAGTAGGAAATGAATCTTAGGTGCACAGGTCAACAATTTTGTAGCACATGTGTCTACAGACTGAGTATGCATCTCTGGCAGAGACATTCGATCTGGTTTAGGATGGAATATTTTCAATTTTTGTCCATTGTCTAGGTTCCTTTATTTCCTTTCTCCCTCTTTATTCCAGAAAATGGATGTGTAGAGAAAGAGGGGAGGAGAAGGAGAGGGAGAGGGAAAATGGGAGAGAGGGAGTGAGGCATATAGGAAGCACAACAGCAAGTGTGAAAGAGACAAAAGAAAAGAGACAGAGGACAGAGAGAGAAGAGAGAGAGAGAGAGAGAGAGAGAGAGAATGGGGCTGGTGGGAGGCAAGAAGAAAGGAACGCTTGTTTTACCTTATGCAAGCAGCTAATGTTTTTTTAGGAGAGACCTGTTACAGGGTGAATCCAGCCATACTTGGAAAGAGGAAGCTTGGTAAGATTGTTTTTACCTGTGAAACAGGGTGGGAGCGGGAAATCAAACAACTGCTACAATATGGGGGGCTTTGCCATCACAGTCCACTCGGGCAAATTCCTGATTTTACTGTTCCTAGCAAAAAGATCTGCATTCAACAAATTACCTAAACTTTATTAACTCAAGTTTTTCATGAACAAAATAACTGCTGTGCGGAGTTGTGTGAGGACGAGACACCGTACACGGAAAGAGCTACAACAGTCTTCCCGGACCCTGCTCTTCTAGGGCTCATGACCACAGTGAACGCTACTGTGTGTGTGAGCCTCACCTCTGTCCTAACAACTGGGGGTAGAACCACAAAGAATATTCCTATTCTTGAAGAGTTTTCAGTCCCAGAAACATGCATAGTTTTATTTATTCTTTTGATAAGTTTTGCCTGAGAAGAAATGTGAGTGAAAAAAATTAGTCATTGCAGATGCAGTTGGAATAAAAATAAATCACCAAGGCAAGTTAAATCTCTAAGCAGATGGCAGATTTTCCACTTTATTCTGGTACATTTGGGTATTAGGGCTCTTCCATGCAACAGTCAGAATTTCAGTATTTCGAGAGAATGGTTAATTAGAAATTCAGGATCAACTAAAAAAAGCCATGTGTACATGTTTGACCTGGCTCTGGTACAGATGAGGGTTGGTGCAGTTAATCATAAGAAAACTTCTAGAACTGTTTTCCTGCAGTGAAGGTCTGACTGGTCCAGGTCTCTCACGTCAAGGGCTCTGTCTAAAGCCAAAGAATATATGACAAGTAGCAGCTCACACCTGAAAACAGCCAGGGTTTGAAACTCAACAGGGAAGGGGTCTGCAGCTCTGCCAGTCTTTGCATTTTTTCGATTCCATGTATGTTACAAGTTCACCAGGAGCGCCAAAGTGGACTCAGCTCTACCACTGCTTAGAACGTTGCAAGGAGCTCGGAGAACTGGCTATGGCTCCTTTTCATGCAGACAGAATTTTTGAAAATTTAAAATTTCAATTAAACTAATGCATTCTAAATATGTCACTTAGGAATAAATGAGAAAACTGGTTACAAAGAAATTGCAAAAGGAAGAAATTTATTTGGGAGATAGTATAACATAGTTTCTAAGAGAGCAGAGTCCAGTTTGACTGGTTTATGATCTTACCTCCACCCACTCATTAGCTAAGTCACCTTCCAGATGTTAATTATCTTTGATATGCATCGGGTTACTTGGATATAAAGTGCAATTGAAGCTAGTACCTCAGAAGGCTCTGGAGACTAAAGAGTTAACTTATATTGACAAGAGGGCTTACAACAGCAGGGGCACACTAATCACACAGTAACTGTTAGTTTATTATTTGCCAATCACTGAGCTTGTACTATATAAATAATTTTGCTCAATGCCTCTCTATAACTTTGGTCTAACAAACAAATGACGTTCAAGACAATGCTATTATCTTATCAGTTGTCAATACCTTCTTTCTATTATTATTATTATTATTATTATTATTATTATTATTATTATTATTGTCAGCTCAGCCTGCCCTGGGGGTGGGGCCGGTGCAGCATGTGGTGCCCAAGATGGAACCTCGGTCCCTGCGGTTGTCTAATCTTGCCTAAGCAGGCCCTTTAGACTGCTGAGCTATCTTGCCAGTCCACTTTCTATTAAGTCTAATGTTTTACTTCTTTCCTTAAAAGTCATTGCTTTTCCTACCATTTCCAATTTTAGCAGGTGACTACTGCAGCTCTAGGAAGTATTACTCCTTTCCATGCCAATTAATCACTATATTATGCCACTGCCACCCCTGAATTCAACTGCTCCATCTGACAGTGAGGCCTGCCTGCCTGTCAATGGTGCACCAGCGATATTTTGAAATGGAGGCTCAATCATTGCTTCTTCTCTGCTAGAAACAAAGGCTCATCTCTCCGTAAGGGATCTGAGCCTCTTCCCAGCATTCACGGACATTCAGCTTTTGAGGATAACCTGAAGTGGTTGATTTGCATTATTGCAGGAAACTGTTAGAAACAATGATGTAACTGATTATCGGTGGTCTTGTCCCTCTTCCCAGAATTTTTGTAGGATGGAAGAGAGGAAATAAGAGATAAGGAGGAACGGCGAGATGGTTCAGTGGTCTAAAGCGCCTGCGTAGGAAGGCTCAGGCAACTGCAGGGACTGCGGTTCGATCCCCGGCACCACATGCTGCGCCAGCGCCACCACCAGG
>PVKN010043625.1:0-10208 GCA_004027915.1 Capromys pilorides
GATGGACCTCAGAAAATAACACTGTAAATTATGGTTCTTTGGCATGCTGAGACATTAAAGGAGTTTAGAAGACTTTAAAATCTAAGTCTTTCTCTGACCATTTTCAGCAATCTTATTTCTGCTCCTATTTCTCCACCAGGGAAAATCATAGAAACCAAGTTGTTCTTTTTTAAGACAGATCATAGAAATAAGAATGCTTCTCACCAAAAAGCAAGGTGTAGCCATGATAATAATGATATAACAGCCCCCCGTCTTTCCAGGCAGTGGTTGGCCACACAAAGACACTCATCAACTTTATCTGACAGGAGAGCTTTAGAATCTTGCTCCTAATGAATATGATCCCATACCAAGGAGGAAGAAATGCTACTTAGACCAGAAATGGCATGTTTCGTGAGGTATCTATTGACCTCCCATGGGATTAGTACTTCTACTTCTAGACTATTCTCTTAGAAATACTTCAGCAATATATGACAAACATATCTTATTGCTGTTAAAAGAATATCTATAGTCTGCTTGCACTATTGAGCCCAATGACATTGTGCAGCAATTAGACTTCTATGTCTGGTCTTAAACACGTCCAGAATCTAATGTTTATATATTGAAACAAATTGTACACATTGAAACTCAATGGAAGAAGTTGCATAAAAGGAATAACTTTGAGCATGAAAGGTTGGGATCAAATGCAAAAGAAAAGAAATAAAAGTTTTCTATACACTGGGCAATTGGTTATTAAACAATATTCATGAGTTGCTTGATTTCTGCATTTCTTTTCTTATCTACATAATATGATTCAACTGTTTAAAGAAATTCTTAAGTGATCATTTTGTGAGCTTCTAGTCGCAGCTAACTCTTTCAGACAAGTCTAACTAATTCACCTGGGATCAATCAGTCCAAGGAATCAGTTGTGTTTTTCAGGTGCTCTCTACAAAGAAACAAGGAGGTCATTAATTTTGTGGATTATATTCACAGGATAAAGTGAGTCAAGTAATTTTTACTTCCATGATATTTGTTCTCAGAGAATCTCTTCTGTAGCAACCAAAAATACTTTAAAAATATGCCTTATTCTCTACCACCCATCGCATTGAATCCTTGCAAGATATAAAAGCGTCCTCCAAAAACTACTCTAGCGCTCCTAGCCCTTTAGGCCTTAGCTATCTTTTTCTGCTAACATCAGCCTATTCACATTTATGATTGTTAATGTTCTGAAGAAATCCACTATAGCTCTTAAACGAGTTAATACAACAATGTGAGGACCAGGACAAGTGTCCTCTAAGTGTTGGCTGTTATCATGTAATTCTAAATTATTATGTAACCAACCAGTACCATTAAATTCAAGCTATCATTCCTCATAACAGCACAGATGGGTAAATATAATTGCTCTCATTTTCATACTACAGAACAGAGATCCAATGATGTCAAACAACTTGAAGCAAAAACCAAACACATAGAGACCCTAGTGATGTCATTGAATACAATCAAAAGCCAATTTAAATTTTTTATTCAATTTAACTTAATTTTATTATTTTGGTGCCAGGCTTCCCAGGATCTCACAAATACTAAAGCACACACTCCGTCCCTGACCTATACCCCAAGCTTTAATATCTATTTTCTTATAATTTACTTAATACTACCTATCATAACACCCTTTCATGGATGAGAAAAGAAACTATACCCAGAGAGGTTCACACACTCACTACTCGCCATGTAGAGCCTGGAATGAAGCTTGTTGTGATAGCTTTATGTGGTAGTATGGCCCTAACACCCAAGTAATTCAAATTAACTCTAATGTAGGTATTTGGATATTTTGTAGGTTTACAGAGTTTACAGTATCATAGAGGTGTGATTAGGAGTCATAATATATTGCCTGGAAGAGGAAGATGCTCCTAGGTCATCTGAGGAGACTCAATCACTTTCAAGGTCCTAAGGGAAAACTTGAGGTTTCCCAGAGAAAGGAGAAATGCTAGCTGTGGACAGCAATGTCAACTCAGCTCTGAGAGGGCCAGCCTGCCTTTCCTGAGGGGCCAGCCCTGCAACTTTCAGATTTGCCTTTTAGCCAAAATTATATAAGTCAATTTCTTGCATTAAATTTATTTATCTGTCCTACCTATCTATTATCTATCACCTATCCTATTACCTGTCTGTCTGTCTCCTTCTAGTCCTGCTTCTCTGGTTGAATGCTGAAAAATACACTTAGATTCAAACTCAAATAGCTGTGCTTAAGACAGAGTCCAGCTCAGAACTAATATCAGGGCAGTCATCAATACTTAACTCCCTTGATCAAGTGGGTCTTGCTTTGTAAGGTTTCCACTAACTTAATTAAGCATCTTAATTCATCATGAATAAACAATATGAATATTAATGTATTTATCTAGCAGTATCTTTCTTCTACTATTCCTCAGGCAATAATAATAACACTAGCAGTAATTAGCATTTACTAAGGACTTGCTCTGTTCCCCGATAGGACAAAGATCTTTGAAATCATTATTGTATTCAATACATGTAATCTAAAAAGAGGTAAGACCCTTCACAATATGAGGAAGAAATCTCTAAGTACAAAAGCAGTCTAAAGATAGTCTGCACTGATCTTAGAGATGGAAGGCTCTCCATCTGTCAAGGAATCAGGCCCAAGTTCAAGTCTCTTGGAAGTCAGAATTCAGTATTGGATGCAAACAGAAGTAGACAGAACCTGAGCTCCCTTGTTCCAGAGCTATTCTCTCTGGCAATTTGCACAGTCTTCATCACAGTTTTAAACTGTTGATAAGACTGTCCTCAAATGACTGAGTATGTTTATATTTGGACTTTTAGCCAAGTTAGAAATATTAATGACCTTTTCATTTCTTTTGAGGCTTTGCATAGAGTGAGTACAAAGATATATAAGCAGGCACAAAATAAATACAAATCACAATCAGTTCTTAATTTTCCACACCGATAGCTGGACAAAATGGGAAGCTAATCTAAAATGCAGATAAGGACTGTATATTTTATCTTGTGTCATTAAATTTTGTGCTGCAACTTCTTTGTGGTTGGGTATAAAACATGCCTACTTCTTAAACACAGTTCTGGTCCTCTTTCTCTTCTTAAAATATCTGTGTTAAATTTATTGAAATTTTTGATTAAACCAAGTCAATAAAAATTATTATCAATTTTTCTATTTAATTTTCCTCTAGACTGAGTTCGGACCTTTGAATCATGAAGGTAGAAAAAAATAAAATTATTGCACACAGATATTTCCGTAGGACATAGATTGGCAAACCTAAATTGTGAGGCAACTTGCTCTACTAACAGATGAAAAGTATTTTGCCTCAATCAGAAAGTTCACACCCATCTCACCTGTACCAGAAGATGCCTTGCATCATCAAACATTGAAACCATCAGAGTGCATGGCCAACAGTGGGGAGCTGCAGGCCAATTCGTGTCTGGGTAGTTTAAGCCCCAGTACTAGTGAGTAAAAGGGCAGGGCTTCTAAGAGGAGTCTCAAGAATTTCCAGGGTCCTGGGATAAGGAACGAATCAATTACATTCACTTTCTCAGCCAGAACAATGGTTCAGTAAAGTCAGAAGAAGTTTTAATTTTGTTTTTGTTTGCTGTGTATAAAAAGTTAAAATAACCTAAACTAGCTCAGGACAGAATGAAATGCTGCACGCAGGAGACAATGATAGAATAGAAAGTAGAAGGCCTGGGTTCTAGATCCAGGTCTGTCAATAACTGCCTATGCATGATACAGAAGTTAAATCACTTTTCTGGGCTTCAAATTTCTCATCAAGTTAACAGTTACTCCTTGTGCAAAGCTCTTTTATCTTCTTACAAGCATTTTACATTTTGATGTAATTATTCCATGTTTTCAGTGCATAATGCTTATATTCCTTGCATGGAGTTGGTGCTGCTAACACCACCCAGTTTTCTTTTCCATCCTCTCTCCCTCCCCTTTCCATTTCTCAATCTCTTTCTCCTTTGAGAAAGACCTACCTCCCTTTTTCTATCACTCATCTTTTATTTTGCTTTTTATTTATAATTTGTATCTCTCATGTAGGCGAAACCAAGTGATATTTAAACTTGTGAGTCTGATGCATTTCACTTGAAGCTACAGTCTATAGGTGCACCCATTTTCCTGTAAATGACTCGCGTTTATCTTTCTTTATGGCAGAGTAGTATTGCATTATACTGAAATACCACATTATATTGAATGTACCCATTCATCCGTTGATGGGT
Organism: Capromys pilorides; assembly: GCA_004027915.1. NCBI lineage: Eukaryota > Metazoa > Chordata > Mammalia > Rodentia > Capromyidae > Capromys > Capromys pilorides. The sequence goes on from PVKN010043625.1 coordinate 4,210, forward strand.
ATAGAGGCTGCTTCTAGTATTTAGGTATTGCAAATTATATTGCTATAAGCATAGGTATGTGAGATGCGGTATAATATGCATTTTTAGTTTTATTTGTAAAATCCTCCTGAAAACCTTACTCCATCAATGTAATGACTCCTTGGAAAGGAGTCAAGGGTCAAGAAACAGAATAAAATAAGACCCTGATCTGTGTTTTTTTCTTTCAGAACCAGGGATTGAACTGAGGTCCTCATGCTTTCCAGGCAAGTGCTTATTCTGCTGAGCTATCTCCCCAATCCCTCAATCTGCATTCTTAACCACCAAGCTATATGTTCCTTTAGCTATATCAGCTATGAATTAGATGTTCTCTTCAGATCATGGGTTTTTGTGAATCAAAACTACAGGAAAATGCGTAAGGAGCTAGCCTCAGAATGACTGACCATTTGTAAAAGGGTTCTTCAAGATGTGACTGAAATGCCGCCTCCTGTATGCCCTGGGATTGTAGGCCAGCCATTTGGGGGAGAGTGGTGCTTTAAATTCTGACTTGAACACTTACTGCCTGTCCTTCCTCTAGCTTACCTGTCTTTCCTATTTGCTTCCTATCTCTTCTAGGAAAAGACAATGACTTGGTCACCTTTGTCTCCCTTCAAAGATATCCAGTGACAGGTACCCAGTAATACTATATCTAGTTAAAGCTCTGGATGCAGTAGTACACAAGTAGCATACCAAAACAAAATTTCAAATGACAAAATTTGGAGAGAAAGGATATCTACAGTCAAGTCCAGCACCACCCAAGCTTCCTTGCCTGCAGTTGTGATTTTTGCTAATGCAATTGCCTGTAGACAACTGGGGTCTCAACTTACAAATGAAATATTTCAGAGATAAATAATTCATAAGTTTTGAATTGCACGTCATTCTAAGGAGCATGATCTAATCTCACAGCACCCTACTTAGTCTTGCCTGGGATACAAATAATTCCTTTGTCAAACACACCCATGTTAGGTCCAGAGATTTGGCTCAGTGGTGCAGTGCCTGCTTGGCAAGCACAAGGTCTTGAATTCAATTCTCGGCACTTGGTGAAAAGAATACACCTATGCTCCCTGCCCATTAGTCATATGGTGGCCGTCTCTGTTATCAGATTGGCTGATTTTATACATAGAATTCACCACCCTCTGAGACTCCAGGCATAGGGGACTTGGGACACATCCCTCAGGAGGCAGGAGGAGGAGGCTGCTGCATTACAGTATCTTCTTTTCTTTCCCTACTGTTCGTGAACTCCTCTCACCTTCACTGTCCAGTTGTCTTCTCTTGATTTTGCTTCAGGTGCTCCTGCAGCTCCCCAGAGCCACCTGGTTCCTGAATGGCCTCATCACACCATGATGGCCCTGCCCTCGGGACTCTGCCGTTTCCTATCCTCTTGCCTGAGCCTCCCTCTCTGGGACCTGCATGGCTCGCTTCTTCATTTCCCGTGCAGTGGCACCCTCGTGCCAGTGAGTAAGGGCCCGTCACTAGTCACGTGCGACACAGACCAACCCTGTCGCTCCTGGCTTCCTGCTGTCCCTGCCACCACTCTGGCTCGTGGCATTTCCTACCACCTACAAGGGGACAGAGATATTTGGATGAGAGCCCATTTCTCCTTCAGCCAAATGACAGCTCCATAAAGCTAGAATCTACTTACCTACTACTCTGCCCTCAAATTCTTGAACAGCGCCTAGCCTAGCACTGTGGAGATAAACCAATGAATGAACAAGTGCCTTTTGAGTCAGACAAATATTGAAAAAAAAAATTTCCAGGAGTTCGTTATGATAGAACATGATGTACAACATTTGTCTAATAACTCCCAGCTTAACTCTGATCAGTTTTTGGCTTGTGGATTGTTATATTTGCATTTTAAAAACCCTCTCAGTAGCATGTGAAGCTCATTTCTGTGCTGAGCTACATGGGTAGACATGTTCCAGCACTACAAGAGAGTACTAGGAACAGGTGCGCTGCTGGCAGAGGGATGGGTAGGCGCGTGGAGGGAAAGGAAGTCGATTAGTTTTGGCAGCTAGGGAGTTGCGCTGCTCGATGTTTGCCTCTCTGCGCTGCTCAAGATCACGAGCCCTGGCGGCTTCACCTGTGTCCTCAGTAATGGGGCCCCGCAGCAAGCGAAGCCAGCTCTACACTCAAAGGTGTCTTTCTAGCCCCATTTCATGTCACCTTCATCTAGGCCCCGGGAAAGCCAGAATGGCAGGTTCAGCTCCCTGCCGCACCTTCTTCACTCGCAATCTGTGTCTTCTGAGCCATGCCAAGACTTTTCAGGGTTTCCTCACCCCGTAGATTAGCACTGCCAGATTGTAATAAGGAGAGACGGTGCCCAAACTGAGTCTACAAACTTTGGCATTTCATCCCAACTCAACAAATGGGAGATGAATGAATACCTAAAGTTCACGTAAAGCTTTTCCAAGAGGCAAGTCGACACTTGCGTCCAGCCTGCTGCACATGGAACTCATTCTGGTTCCTTAGCAAACTGATAAGAGTTTAAAAAACGTTAGAGGCTTAAGAAGAGAATCTCAGAGGGCCGGCAAGATGGCTCAGTGGATTAAAGCTCCTGTTTAGGCAGCCGCAGGGGCAGGGAAGAGGGCCTGATGCCAGCCCAGCCCCCAGGGCGGGCTGAAACAGTGATTGAGGCTGGGTGTGGTGACGCTCGCCTATAATCGCAGCGCTTGGGAGACTGAAAACAGGAAGGATCACTAGGAGTCTGATCTGTCTAGTGAGACGCTGTAGACCCTGTGCTAAATGCATAAACGAAAGAGAGAATCTCAGAGATATAGTGATATACACATAGGGACAAATGTCATTAGTAAAAGCAATAAAAATATGAGGTTGGTTACGTTGTCTAGGAAACTAGAAAATCTAATTTTGTAAGGACTTGCCTTGTTATGTTGTTTGCAGCTGCTGTCCACATACAGGAGGATGAGAGGAGTTTCACCAAATATTTACAGTAAGTCTGCTGTTAACTAATCACTAATAGGCATTTAGTATGTAACCTACCTAACACTCTCTACCTGCGTGTGTTTCCGAGTGTGTGTGTGTAGAGAGTTGAGGAGAGAGGCTGACTATACCAGTGGATAATGACCAGACCAAACGTAAAAGTACAGTTCTGACCCTCAGTCTACAGTAATCAACCCAGGAAACCAGCACTTTATCTCCAATAAACTATGCGGGAAGCCAGCCTGCCGCCGTTCAGACTTGCAGGAAGCGGGGTTGCTAGCTACGATCCAGCAAGCTCAGTGATAATCTGCCCAACAAGAAGTCCAGGTTGGTCAGACCTTAGTTAATCGCTGGCGGCTTCTCTGATTTTTGTCTACGCTTCTGAGAATCAGCCAGAAAATGCTAAACAATCGCTCAACCAAGCAATGGCCGTGCTGCGCTCTGAGCGGTAAGCACCAGCTCTCCAGGCCGGCAGCTCACCTCGGTGGGCCCCTGAGGCCTCCCTTCACCTCCAGAAATCTTAGCGCCCTCCTCTGCCTGCCTCTGAGTCTCTGCCAAATATCAGTGCTGACAGCAGACTCCCTTGCTACGGAAACTTCAGGTAGCTTCTGCTTGTTCTCTTTGGCTCAGCCTTCATTAATTTTACACACACATGCGTGAACGGTGAGTATGCAGAATATCTATCTTCACACATGCAGAACATATACAATCTATAATTGTGTGTCTATACATCTCACATAATCATTGAGTTATTATTTTATTTGATGTCTTTAATTATATTCATTGGAAGAATTTTAAAATGTTTCAACATCTCTACATTAAATATAAAAGACAGTAATTTTCTAATATGCCTAAAATCAGGATCTATTAAATCTATTCATTCATCTCTTAAAAGCATTTTACACATTTCCAGTAATTGTGGAGTTTATTGGGCAGATGGTGAAGTTAGTGTAAAACTCCCAGACTTCAGTTTTACCCCTCAAGCGCAGCGTGGTCGAGAACAAATGATCTGCCCTCTCTGACCTGAAAGAGGCCAGTGATAAATCCAAATGTACAGATAAGGGTGAAATTCAATGGTGCTAGAAATCTACAGGACTCAAGCAGGCGCTCCACAAATAAGTTGTATTTTAGCATATGCAAAATACCAGGAGCCAAGATGATTGAAAATAAAAGAAAGAAAAAAAAAAAATCCCTGTAGCATCAGAATCATCTTCACTAAAGTTGTTCAAAACCAAAGGAGGATACAGAATCTATCATCGGTCTCCTCTGCAGCAATGTCCCAACGCCTCTGTGCATTAAGCAAATTGCAGGCAATGAAAAGCTCTTTAAGCCACCTTAGCTGAATCACAAGATATTATCAGCATGGAAGATTTCCGAGGGGAGGGAGGACCAGCCTGTGCCCATTCACAACCAAACAGAAACATTATCCACAACATGTGTTCCATGGCTGTCTAGGGGGTCTTTGAAGACTGGTCAGAATTAAAGCCGAGAAAAAGAAAAATATTCAGCAGATGAGAAAACAGCCCCAAATCTATTTTCACACATTTTTTTTTTCCAGAAAAGACTGGGTCTCTTTCAAAAAGCTTTAAATAGATACCAACAGTAAGAAATCTGGAATGCAAAAATTGCATATGTATACTACACAAGCGTGCATAATTATTTTTAACACATTCACACTAACATGCGTCAGGTTGCTTTAGAAAAATGGCATATTTAACGTGGCTTAGTGATAACTTCTTTTATGACTGCACAGGTTCACAAATCAATCGAGGAGTGCCTTTAAGAGATAGCTCTGGGGGACCATTTTCCTCTAGGGAACTAGTAAGTTACAGTAGATGCAGTTGGGGCACAGGTCCTTGATTCACTAATCCAAAGAGTAGCCAAAATCACAGGACATCAGAAGATGGAACCAAAAGGGGATAGTGAGAAGCCACGGAGACGTGGTCAGAATCTTTTCCTAAAGCGCTCCTGTATCCGACTTTTGCCATTCTATCTCTTAAATTATTCTTCAAACACCATAGTTAATATTTTACTTTTAAAGAGAGATGCCTTGCAGCCAACTTGAAACCATTTTCTTCGCCCTCTCCGGAACCAGCATCTGTGCTCTTGTATCCACTCTCAGGCTGGTTTTATCTGGCATTCCCTGATTCTTATCATCGCCTAAAAACTTTTTGTTCCCCAAGTTGAGCTGAATCTTCCCTTTCCATTTGTTTTGCTTTTTTGACCTGGAGGCAAAGCTTGGCCAAATGGGTGAATTCAGAAGACGGAATGTTAGTATGTGAAAGAGGCAGGGTGAAGTCCGAGTTTTACACATCTACTAATGGAAGCTAAAAAAGCTCTACCTTCTAACCAGTCTCCAGGCCATGGCAGCAGCCATGGAGTCACCTCACCACGGTTTTCTAACTTACAGTCCGGCACTTATCTTCTGTGTTGTATAGAAAAGCTGAATAAAGAACCATCCTGGGACACTGTGGGTCTTTGAACATTGTCTTTTTCTTAAGTTTGAACAAAAAGTAGGCAGGGGACTTAGTATGGAACATAATAATGTTCTAACAATCATAGTCCCAGTGCAAGGGAACTGACCTCAACTTTCTGGGAGAAAAAGAAAGATGTGAACAGATCTAGAATTGCAGAGTACAACTTACTGAGGACTTGGTGACAGAAACATGGATAACAGCAGCAGCAGCAGCAGTGGATCCCTAACAATTAGGATTAGAGGGAGGTGGGTCATATAATGGTCAGGACAAAAGTGGCTTCATCCAAGTCAGAATATACCGGGCTTATTCCACATACTCAAAAGGACAGGCTGAGGATAAGGGCCCTAGTGTCTCGTGAAGCTCCACAGATCAGTCGCATGGTGTTGTTCGTAGTTAGCTGGTAAACTATGTGGGGAAAGCTAGCCACAGAGCTCACCCAAGGGCGGTCACAGTGATGGTCAAGGAAGCTGCAGTCAGGCCAAGGTAGACAGAGAGACAGACAGGGAGAGAGACAGAGAGAGAGAGAGAGAGAGAGAGAGAGAGAGAGAGAGAGAGAGAGAGAGAGAGGCA
>PVKN010043626.1:0-10208 GCA_004027915.1 Capromys pilorides
TTGAGTGAGCTCTGTTGAACAAGGGTCTACTTATCAAATACAACTGAAGTTCATTTCTCTTTGAAGTTGTTTAGTGGTGCTCAGATGTATGCTATACATACACTTTCAAAGAACTTTCAGTATTAGAGACTCAGTTCTTCTTCAGAAGAGATATAGGTTGAGGAAAAGAGCAAGCAACTTTAATTTACCATGTCTGGTCTGGTCTCAAAACAGGGCAGGAGGTTTCCGGGGTCCTGGTCCCAGAGGGGCCACAAGTGCAGCACTGTTTGTGTCCTCTTAGGACAACACCTTCAAAGCCCCACCGATGCCTCGACTGCAAAGTATACAGTAGGAAAGAGGCTGCTGCCAGGCTGCAAGTTATTCTCTTCCTTAGAGTGGTCTGAGTTAGCCAGAAAGAATAGAGAGAGTCAAGGAGTCCTTCTGGGATGGTTGATTGGTGTGTTAACTAGAGTAAGAGAAACACAGCTAAGTTGACACAGTAATCCCACACCACAGAGTGTGGACGGCCCACCCCAGGGTGGTGGATCACCTGGATGCTGTAATGTGGACAAGAAGGAAGTCAGATATGCTTCCATTTTTTCCTCAGAGAAGCTCCAGTCTTCACCTTCACCATGGACATCATCCCTTGGCTTCCAGTGGGGACACTTCAGCTTCCGGCTCAGCCTCACCGGCTCATAAGGACTCCCGTGAGACACTGCAGTGAGCTCCAGACCTTCTGCTGAATCCTTCACACTCCAGGGTACAGACAGACCCTCTGCACGCTTCCACATCTGACACTGTGGGTGGCCCTTGTAAGCCAGCCTTGGAAATTCTTACATATGTATAGACCTTGGATCATATGTTTCTCTCATGAACCCTGCCTTATACACCTTACATCCCCCTGCAGCTGTTAGCTTGCCAGTGTAGAGTATCAGCCCACTTAGGTCGCCCATGTGTCTCTTTCATTCTTCTATTAGGCTTTCATTCTTTTATAAGACAATAAAAGCACAGAATTTCTTTAGAGTGCTCACGTTTTTTTTACAAATTCATCCTCTTCCTCTCTCCATCTCTTATCCTTCCATTCTTCCTTCCTTGCCTCCATGTTGCTCTCATAGAAAGGCCAAACACAATCATTAGCTATTTCTCACAGCTATATGAGGTATTGTAAGATCTCTCAACATAGGGCTTTCAATATGCTTAGACATGTTGCTTTATATTCTATGATACTCCATGTGTGAAATATATGAAAAGTATGAATTTTTGAAAAATATATGTAGAATTTCTAAAAAATCATAGCCATTCCCAAGTTAGTGGGAATTTGTACTGTTACTTTATTTTGTTGCTTCGAGTACCTGGCTCTTTCTCTGGGTGTTCTAAGCTGAGGTGTTGTTTCATGTCACCATCTTGAAAATAGGAAAAGGGAAACAATGGAGGGGTTAGGGGAAAGGAAGAAACCTAGAACTACTTTCTCTTAGTTAAATGAGAAGAAATTTTTGTAACAATAATGATTATAAAAGTTATGTCTGTAACATATACTCTGAACAACTACTACAAGGACAATAATATGCATTGTATTAATTATTGGGGATGTACTACTAATGCGTTTTGAAACTGTCTCATTGTTATTTCTTATTAAAAGTAATAAAAAATAAAAAAATAAGAGAATGGAGGGGAAAAAATGGAAATAAAGGTTTTGTCGGTAAAGAGGGGAAGAGGTTTGAAGAAAGGAGAGGGGAGTTGGAAAAGAAACATGATATACATGTACAGGTGCAAATTCCCTAAGATGAACAGAATTGTTGTGTGTATCTAAAATGTGCCAATAAGGAAAATGAAGAAAAAAAAAAAGAACTTTTCATTACTGGTTGCTCTTTAGCATTCATTCTGAGGGCCTGCTATGCTGGTACACTCAGAGCCTGCAATGCTCTGTCCTCTCCTACATTTAGGGCACTTCACTCAGGAGTAGAGCAAACTGGGTCTCCCATCTGGGCCTCTACATGACCGCTTGTCTGGCAAGCAATCACTATTATTTCCTCAAAGAGCATGTGATGCTCTAATTTAGTGCAGTTGGTGCAAGGTGGGGCCTTTCATAACATTTCTTATGGATATGAACTTAACTTTTGTAAAATTTAATTCTAGCCTCCAGAATGCTATTCTGACTGTACCCGAATCCCCATGAGTCAATGAGGGATTTTGAAAATCTTGGCCAACCGTGCCACTCTAGTAATTTCAAATGAGCTAGTTGGCTGCTGTTTGATGAATCTGAAATACCATGGCCTTCATTTTTCTGGTTGCATTGCAGAGATGACCATCCAACTTCTGTCCCATCTGTGAGGGCTGGCAGGACTCTGAGCCATACCATGAATAAATAGAGCAGTGGCCTTGGATAATAGCACTTCTATTTTGGATCCCATCCCATAATGATCAATTTGACCCTTGGATTCTCTCAGGAAATAAGTGCAGTTTAGCTGCATCAGGAAAAAGGTACTTCGTGGGCTGCGCTGAGTATTATTTAATGGGGACCAGCTTCACATTAGAGTGCTTTAAGGCTTACCTCCACTGCTTTCATTGTGGAAGCAGAGTTTTAGGAGCTAGAAACCCAGCAAGTAATGTGGCTTCAAGGAAGTACCCCAAAGCCTCTGTTGTTTTATAGACATGTACAGACCTTCTCTATCCTTCTCCAATCTACTCCATTTAAATTGGTTTTCAGTCCTTCAACATCATACCAGAACTATTCAGTGATAATATTTATGATAAGAACAAAAATGATTATTAGGGGAAAAGTAAGATAATTTTCAATTAAAGTGTAGTGCTCTTTGTTATTGAATTATGTAAAAAACAAATACTAGCTAGTAGAAAAACAGCAGGGAACTGGCATGTTACCACTATTGCTAATGCGTCTCGGGCATAGTATTTGGTAAGAACTTGCTGCAGACAGGATGTGTCCTGAAGACCCAGCCTCATATTCTAAGCAGACCGAGAGGCAAAGGTCACTGATAATTTATTCGTATACTAGGAGTTTTAGTACCCTCATGAATGGAAGTGCTTTCCATCATTTGGTAAGATGTTTGAATGAATTTGCTGCTTCAGACTAGGGTGATAAGAAACAAAGTTTTGCATTTCTGCTTTAAGTCACTCTTCTGATGAGATTCCTTGATAAATTTTATTTTCTTTCTTAGTATGGGTTTGCAGTAAGTAATGGTTATCTTCATCATTGCTGGTCAGAAGTTGGTACATGTCCATAATATACCTTAATTATTTTTATCCTGTGTCTCCCCTCTCTTCCTCTCCTTTCATCTCTTTCTCCTCTTCTCTTTCTGTCAAAGTTACATTTCCCTGTTTCCTACTATTTTTCTTGGATTTTAAATTCTTTTGCCCCTCAGATTTCTCATAGAAGAGAAAGGAGGTGATATTTAAACTCATGTGTCTGACTTAGTCTACGTAACGTTCACCTCAAGGTGCATCTAGTTTCTTATGGATGACTCGCGTCTCTCCTTACTTGTGACCCATTGGTTTTCCAACTTGTGTGAATGCCACATTCTCTTTACCTTTATCTACTCCTCTGTTAGTGAACAAATAGGTCACTCCCATGATTTAGCTATTATGAACTGTGCTGCCATGAACACAGCGATGCATGTGTTACTCTAACAGATTTCTTTAAATTTGTTTCTGCCTGATGATTCATTCAGGAACATGATCACTGATGGTTCAATATATTTTCAGTGAAAGAAATGTATATGAAAACAATTTCCTTTATATCAAATGTTATATGATGGATGCTTGAATAATTCCCTATTACTCCTACAGCAGATTTTATTTGGGAATATGAAAGCCAAGGCTAGTGGTCAAACATCGGTCAGAGAAAGCTACCCTGAACCCACACCAAATCATCTAAAGATAGAGAAGACTTGAACCCAGCCTCCCATCCCCTGACTGGCTAACTTGTACTTACTATCCTTAATAGTTCAGAGAAAGTAAAAAGACCTGGGAGCCAAGAAACTTTTTTGCATGTGAGTCATTTTTCCTCTTAAACAAGCTCGAAGTTTATTCAGTTTTTGGACACTGTGCCAATTAGAATTTATGAGAACTCTGGAGCAATGATCCATGCTCTACAGAAGAGTTCTGAGCCTGGACCTGGACCTCGTTCCCCCTCTCCTTACTGGTAATTCTGAAGGACAAGTGCAGAATGTGCAGGAAATCCAGTGTCCTGAGACAGAGTGGGACTGTCTGAAGCAGTCTGAACTTGTTCCTGTCCCTCCTAGGGATGATGGCATGTTTAATTAGGGAAGAAGCACCCATGATTGCCTATATTTTTATCCTTTTCTTCCATGGAGACAGGATGTTCTTTACACTTTTCTCAGTGAACCATGGTCCCTGAGCTGTACAGCCCAGGTACATTGGTGGTGGGATTCCTTGGCTGTCGTCCACTGGACACAAGCAATCAGGACTCCATCCATGTTGGCAAGATGTTGGATCTGAGAAGACTCAGACAAGACACCAACCCACCATGTCCCTAAAAAATCCAGCTCCTCCCCCACCAACACTGGGTTCTTCCCCTGCCTAGGATTCTGGCTGGCAGTGTGACTCTTTGCCTAGTTACTTCATCATACGAGTTATTGCAAGAGAATCATTTCTGTACTTATTTTTTACAGAGGACTTTGAATAGCCTTTTGGGAGTATCTAGGACTCTTCTCTAAAATGTTGTTACAATGTTGGTGGCAAAGCTGTTAACAGCCATTTCCCTGTGGATGACACAAGCAGGAGGCTGAGGGTCCCTTGTCACTTACATAAGAATTCTGTAACAACAAAGAACAGGCACATGAAGCAGTCATTCTGTGCTCAGCACACTGCAGAGTCCCATGAAAAGATTTTAACATCTCTAGGTCCTTTGTCTCTGTATGTGTTTGTGTGTACACCCTGCATATACAGTTACATGCATTTATACATACACACAAATACACATAGGTATGCATATAGACATACATGTGTCTATATATTTGCATGTAAATAAAATATATATGCCTAGGTATTATAGGTATTGTCTTAGTTACTTTTCTGTCATTGCTGGGACAAATACCAGACACTCATAGAAGAAGAAAGGCTTATTTAGCTCACAGATAATGGAGGTTTCATAATTTAAAGCAGCTTGAATTACATAGAAAGACCTTGAGACTCTATGCCATTAGGTCCAGAACGATTTGCTCCATACCTCTGAGAGACCACCACCTGGGGTGGTGCTAGGGCCTCTGACAGTACAGGCTGTCAGTTTAGTGGTCAATGCCTCTCTTGGCCGTGCCACTCAAGTCCCACCATGGTCCTGTGGCCCCACCCCTTGAGCCATGTGCTTGACAGTCTCATGATTTACATGAGGCTTTGAAGGGACAACTAGATACAAACCATAACATTCCACCCCTGTACCCCCAATATCTCATGTACATCCCTTTCTGAAAAGGACATTTCAGTCCATCACTAAGAGTTGCCAAAGTCCCAACAGTTTCAGCGTTGCTGAAAAGTCCAAGTCCCAAGTTTCTTCCAAGATCCAAGGAAAACTCTCAACTGTGAGCCCCTATACAAATGAAAAGTTAAATACATCCAACATTCAAAGGCACGAGATAAACATTGCCATTCCAAAAGGTATACACAGGAGGATACAAACCACTGGGACCAAAACAAGTTGAAAATTCAGTAGGACAAACATTAAGTCCTACAGTTCCATGTGAAACATTCTAACCAATCTGTGGCAAATCATGAGTTCCACATGGCTCCACCCCCAAGGCAGTCTTGGTGGTAGCTTCCATAGCTTCTCTCTTAGGCCAGTTATGCTCCCTTTTTTGCAATTTTCCTTAGATGACTCATGTTCCTGGCTCTTCCAAAAAGCTTCTGGGTTTTCCACAGAGTAGGCTTCTCACTCACTCACTTCTCTTACACACTGCCTTCTCAGGGGCACACTGCCTGGCCTCCCAGGCCTTCTTCTGAAATCTAGATGGAAGCCTTCTTAACTTCAGATCTCTTGCATTCTCCATGTGCCTAAAACCAATGCTACGTGGATGATGCCAAGGTCTGCTGTCAGCTGGAGCAGTAGCCAGGCTTCCCTCTCTCTCAGCTGTAGGGGTCAGGTGCCTGGATTTCTGAACACTTTGACCCTGATACTGAAAAACAAGTTCTCTATGCTGGTGCCATTCTGCAATCTTGTGTGGCTGCCTCCTCCATTCTGGAACATGGGACTCTGCAGCTTTCTCTTCAAAGCAAATTCCCTCATCCTTGCAATGCTGAAGCTGCAAAGGGTGAGAAAATTCCACCTCTTGTGATGCTCTCAGGACATCTGTTCTATTATCTTGCTCCTCCTGGGCAATGGAGATCTCAGCTCCCCTCTTTGAAGTCCACAGCCTCTCTGGTGTTTTCTTTCTGGCCAAACTCACAACATTTTAAATCATTCTGCTGGGCTCTTTGCTCTTTATTCTCATCATATATTTGACTAAGAGCCCCCAGCAATGACCATGCCACTGTCCCAATATTTGACTACTTTGAGATATCCTTTGAAATATTAATTAGTCCTCCATGTTTAAGTTCAGTCTCAGACAAAGTCTCTGGACATGGGCAAAACTCTGCCAAACTTTCTGACAAGTCAAGCCACAAATGATCTGGAGTCCAACAGCCAGTGCAGTCCTTCTTTCCAACAGAAACCTCCCCAGTCTGGTCTTCACAGGTTGGCCTTCTATCAGTCTTCTGGTCTGAGCTCTGATCAGAACCTCCCCCACAGAAGTGCCAAAACTTCCAGCACTTTGCTCGTAGGTGACATCTCCAAACCTTTCCTATTTCTTACCATAAGCCATTCCGAAAAGCTTGTAATCCACACTATCAGGTTTAACCATAGCAACGACCCCACTCTCCTGGTATCAAATTCTATCTTAATTACTTTTCTGTCATTGCTGGGACAAACAACAGACACACAAGCTTAGAGAAGGAAAGGTTTATTTAGGTCACAGTTCCTGGAGGTTTTATAATTTAAAGCAGCTTGAATGATATAGCAAGACCTCAAGACCTATGCCACCATGTCCAGGATGATTCACTCCATACCTTGGAGAGTCTGCCACCTGGAGTGGTGCTGGGGTCCTCTGATAGTGCTTGCTATCAGTTTATCAGTTCAGGCCTCTCTTGGCCATGCCCCTCAAACCCTGTGCTGGTCCTTTGGCCCTGCCCCTTGAGCCACACACTTGACAGCCCCATGATTTACATGAGGCTTTGGGGGACAACTAGATACAAACCATATCAAGTGCTATATAATCTATTTATATATTTACAGATTAGTTCTTAATTTTCAGGTGTTTCAGTGCTGAGAGAAGTAACCCTAGAATTATCCATGGGTGATGATGGGTTGGGATCACATTTTGTGCATGAAAATATCAAGTTTTCCAGAATAAAACAACTTGTAACTTTACTATTTTTCATTTAAGGCAGTGAAATGAATATATGCATATATGTTTGTTTGTATGTATGTATTAAACAAACATTTAATACATATTAAATTATAGTCATTATGCAAGCCACATCAGACCATGGTGAAATTTTCAGTGTTATTCTGCATAGTAGTTTGGCACTGTTGCTGTGGTTCTGAAGTGAGGAAAACTGAAGTTCGGATCATCTAAATAATGAGCATCATATTATTTACATAGAAATATGTCAATGCATGATGAAAATTCATATAACATGATATCTGCATGAGAATCATGTTCCTTTTGCTAATCCAGGGTGTGCCACTTGTCATAAATTTGTGTACGTGTGCTTGTGTGTGAGTCTATCTGTGTCTGTGTGATACTGAAGACCTCTATGCTGAACTACATCTCCTCCCTTTGCACAGTGTTTTCTGTTTCTTTTTATTTATTTGTTTTTCAGACAGGATAGTGCTTTGTAGTTCACGCTGGCCTTGAACTCACCAGGTAGCCATCGCTGGCCTTGAGCTCTAAGTCATTCTCCTGCCTCAGCCTCCTGAGTGTTGAAATTACAGGTGTGCATCACTATTTCCAACCTATGGTTATTATTTAAAAAAAGGTTTTGCTAAGTTATTCAGCTGCATAGGCTGGCCTTAACCTTGTGATCCTCTTGCCTCAGCCTCCCAGAGTACTAGAATTGCAAGAAAACATCAGAGTTCATGAATAGTTATTAAAATTTTAATTTGATTGATCAGTTCTCTTTTCTTTAAGGGAGCAGATCAATAGCAAAACAATTGGCAAGTTTTCTGAGTTTAATGTAGCAGTGCTGCTATATAATGCATATCATTAATGGAAAAATATCTTCTAATAGTCATAACACATCCCTATGGATGAATAAATAGTTGCTTTAAAAATATTTGGTGACTCTCTGACAGCAGCATAATGCTGACTAGCCAGGAGGACCCAAAGACCTTTGAACCTTTTATGTCCTTCATTTTCTCTGAGAGAAAGAGAGAGAGAGAGAGAGAGAGAGAGAGAGAGAGAGAGAGAGAGACAGAGACAGAGACAGAGACAGAGACAGAGAGACAGAGAGAAACAGGCAGGCAGGCAGGCAGACAGAGAGACAGACAGACAGACAGACAGACAGAGACAGACAGAGACACAGACACAGACACAGACACAGACAGGGAGGGAGAGAAAGAAAGACATGCCCCTGCTGACTTGCGTAAGAGTTGCTGTAGTAACCCTTGATCAGGCACTAGAGGCAGCCTCCTAACTGTAACCTTTTTCTTTATGATAGTAATATGCTTGATAGGTTATGAGAGCTATGTGTCATTCATATCCTCCAGGAGTTTGCTACTTTATGAAGTCAGAATAACTTAACATTGAAATCATAGTCTCTCATGAAAGATTTGTACCTTTTTTGAGAAAATAAAAAAGTGATTATTTCATCTTTAGATTGTTAGAGAATGAGAGCAGACATGACAGTGATGTTATTTTATGTGCCTTAAGAATTTAGCGTAACAATAATGTTTTCTTTTTCATTTTTCTCACTTGAATTTATGAAACACTGATTTACTCGCACCTTTCAATGGTATAGTCATAAAACGTTACAGAGAAAATTAAATTATTGAGTTTTTATAATTCAAGTAAAATGCACTTTTGCTTTTTATCCACATATATTTTAAGTTCTCTTTCTTTGGGGTTGCATTTTGATGGTGCAGGTTAGATAGGAAGCGATTTAAACTTTAATGGTGTCTTAAGCTTGGAAATCTTGGAAGTCTTAGAAAATCAGACCAAAAGTAGAATATCAATTGAAGGCCTCCTAGGATTAGACAGGGTCCAAAGTTAGGCAGGGGACAAGTCCTGCCTCAGCTCATCAGACATAGCTAGCTCTCCTTCTTTCTCTCTTTCTTTTTGTCTTGTCTTGTCTTTTCTTTTTCTTTCTTTCTTTCTTTCTTTCTTTCTTTCTTTCTTTCTTTCTTTCTTTCTTTCTTCCTTTCTTTCTTTTCTTCCCAATGTATTTGGGACAAGGTCTCATTATACAGCTCAGATTCATAGTGATTCTCCCCAGCCTCCCAGTGCTGGGATTATTGGTGTTGACCACCATGCTCAGTATCTGTGGCTGGCCTGGTAGGTGCTTAGATTGGGGATTGAACCTGGGTCCTATTGCCAGGTAGGTGCTTTAGATCCTTGAACTATCTCTACGGCCCCAGCTTTTATTCTTGAATGAGATCTTGACATCATTGCTTCCATTCCTCATGAGTTTGGAAGATCTAAAGCCAAGAGTCTTTTGTTTATGTAAGTGGCTTGAATAACTCCAAATCTTAGCCAATTGCTCAAAGGTTTTCCCAAGGAAATCTCCAGTTGAGACTTGATGTTGCTGTAACTGTCGTTCTAATCTCCTAGGGGTTGTAGTTCCTTAGGAAACCCATCTACAGGGATTAGTACATATTCTAGAATTTCCATTTTGACCTTCTTTCTCTCCTGTTAAAGTGGTAATAATCATCTATGACCTTTATGACTATACTGCAAGATCTTCCAGTTACATCTGGTCTCTTGAACAGTAAAGATACATCAGAATAGAACACTTTAGATTGAATTGATTGGTTCATTTTTCACTAAAAATACCCAGGACTTGATTATGTTTATTTTGTCTATCACTTCAATTTTTAAGATTTTATTTTAAGTCCAAGTTCTTTTCTTCTCAATATTTTTTTGTCAAAAGATAGTAAAAAAGGAATTCAAAGAAGTAGCAAAGCAATGACTATATCAGTGATTCCACAGATGTTCTGTCTTAGA
>PVKN010043627.1:0-10221 GCA_004027915.1 Capromys pilorides
CGCCCGCCGAGACCCAGCCGGACCCCGCACCGCCACTCGCCGCACCCGGGCGCCATGCGCCTCTCCCTGGGGCCCGGGCAGCTCGGAACCCGCCATGCGACCTCAGGGTAGCGATGACCCGCGCGTCTGGCCAAGCCGGGGCCCCCTGCGGCCGGCCGCCGTGCGTGCTGTGCGCCCCGTGGGTGCGCGCACTCTGCGGCGGCCGGCGGCCCCGGACCCGCAGGAACCTGCTGCTGGGCACCGCCTGCGCGCTCTACCTGGGCTTCCTGGTCAGCCAGGTGGGACGCGCGTCCCCGCCGAGTGCACAGCCCGCCGCTAGGGGTCTCCGCCTGGGCCGCGACCCCGCGCAGGGCCCCTTCCAGGAGATTCCGCTGGACGGCACCCTGGCTGCCCCGGACTTCGCGGGCCTCGGGACCGCGCCGCAGCCCAACGTGGTGTACATCACCCTCCGCGCCCGGCGCGGCAAGCCCGCGCACATCCGCGGCACCGTGCGGCCCAAGCGCAGAAAGAAGCCTGCGGCCGCCTCGGTGGCCGCCGACTTTGGAGTGCCCGTGGGGACCCCCCCTCCGCATCAGGCTGAGGTGCAGGCAGGAGGCCTGGCCCAGGCTGGGCAGCTGGGCGCCGGGCGCCGAGGGCCCCGCCCGGGACTCGTCCAGCTGCCCCAGGCTGGAGAGGGCAACATCAGGCTCTACAGCGCGCGCGCGCCCTCGTGGCTGAGTGGCGCTGACCTCCGCAGCCTGCGCCTGCTGGCGGACGCCGCGGGGACCCTGCAGCCCGAGTCCCCGGAGCTTGGCGGGGCGCACCTGCTGGTTCTGGGGGACCTCGAACCCGGCACCGCGCCCCGCTGCGGCCCCAGCCCCTGCGCGCTGCTCAAGCAGCCCTTGGACATGAGCGAAGTGTTTGCTTTCCACCTAGACAGGATCCTGGGGCTCAACAGGACGCTGCCCGCAGCGAGCAGGAGATCCGAGTTCAACCGAGGTAACCCTCCCGCACGGCACGCGGGGATTCCACAGCTGTTGGGGAGGCTCCGGGCTCTTCCTCTGCTCGCATGGCTCTTGGTCTCTCAACTATTTTTCTCCACCCACGCCTCCCCTGTGGCCGCAGCAGCAGTGGCTGTCTCTCCGCAGCGGAAGTTTGCTATTTTCCAGCCCTTGGAGGCCAGAGCAAGCCTGCGCTGCACGCACGGCCTTCGCTGCGCTCCGGCCTCAGCTTCCCAGGGCGTGTTACATGCTATTAAAGCCGTGATATGTGCCCAGAGGAGAGGAGGCCGGGTGGCCGCGCAGAACGTCCTGATGGCAAGGGTGCCAAGATCGGTCCCGGTGGAAGTAGAAGTTTGCTCTCTAGAAGTTTTCCAAAGAGGGAGCGACTTCTCTTTCTCCAGCGCATGGGGCCTTTTCAGAAGGTCCAGTGCCAGAGCAGGAGAGCTGCCGCTCCGCTGACTGCTCTTCCCAAGGGATTTCACCCCGGTATGCATTTTAAAAGAATATGACTGAGACCAAGGCTGCTGGTGTGTCCAGCGTGTGAGCCATCCAGTCGCGTGGGTTTTTCAAGCCTCACGGAGCTCTGCGTGTGCCGGAGGTCCAAAATTCTGCCTTCGGTGGAGACCGCTGTCTGAGGAAGACCGGTGTCCTCAGCCAGGCTCTACACCCTGTCACACCGGGCCCCTGAGGGCATGCTCTCCGCATGCAGCTGAGTCAGGGCTGGGACCCACGCGGGCGCATCAGCCAGTGGCCCCTGTGTGCACGCAGAATGATCCAGAAGTTATAACTAGGGAGCGAAGACAGCTCCAGAGGCTCTAAAAGAGCTCAAAGAGCTTGGAAACCCACAGGATGCCCCCAGGGCGGGTGAAACACCCAGTGCCGGTGCAGGACAGCAATGCTGTGAGGCTTTGAGGAACCCGGGGATGCAGTGGACAAAACCTCTTGGGAAAAGACGGGCGTTGGATCCCGTTTCTACTGGCTGCGGGATTACAGCCTAGTTTCAGGATGCATAGTCTGTAGCAGCAATGATTTGCTTACTGGTTCGCCTCTGAGCTCTAGATGCACAGCAGCTTTGCAGATGGTACTCGGGCGGGGCGGCAGCATTGCCAGGTAGGCCGGAGGCTTGATATAATGGTGGCAAAAGCTGAATCTCGAGGAACACGGTGCTATTCTCTAGGTACCATGAGAGCGTGATTCACATGGTTCACCCGGGCGTGGGCCCCTCTTAACTCCCTTGCTGGTACCCTGGAGGCTGGCCGTTGGTATCTGCCCCACACCAGGTAGATGGCTCAGTAGGGTTTCGAAGGATGACCTAGCAAATATCTGAGCATAACGCATTGCCCTTGGACCGGAGTGCGCCATCTGTCACCTAGATCAGAGCTCGCAGGCATCAGCTGGAGCATCCTGGGGTGAGAGAGACTGCCGTGAGCAAGCGGGTTATGAGGTCCCCTCTGCCGCGCTGGCTGTACTGTGCTGGCCTCTCATCCATACCTCAGTGTCCACGTTCATGGCCCAGAGAAGGGCAGGGGTCTCTGGGGCATAAGCAACCCTGGCAAGGTCTGTGTCTTGTGCATCCCAAGTGGGCTCTGAAATGCAGCCAGGAGAAGGAAGTGGTGCCTGAGCACCCCCCTCTGCCTGGGTTTCAATACACAAACCCTCTGCCCTGCAGCACTGCCCCTCTCCCACCTCAGTTTCCTCAGCTGTTAAATACCACTACTACCTGTCACGCTAGGTCGCCATTATTTTCTACACAGGAAACAGTTCCTGGCGTGAAGTAAGCCTTCTGTAAGTATTGGCCGTGACTGTCACACATGAGCTATTAAGTTCACTGAGTTCTTCGCAGATCCCTCAGGCCTCAGAGCTCATTTCTGTCAGGGAGTGTCTCTACCTAGCGTCTGGACCTCCTGATTGCCTAGTTAAGCTCCTGATTCCCAGGATTCACTTGGAATCTATTTATAGCTGTGCTCTGACTTTTTGGCATCTTTAAGAGTAATGATTCAATTTGAAGGAGAAGCTTATTGCTCCGCATGGTCCAAGAGCTCGCCTTCCATTCATACCTCAGTGTCTGTGTGGCCAAGATGATGGGGCTCAGTTTGGTGAATTAAATTCCTAAGATTAAATCTCCAAGCATGGCAGGCCTTCCTCTGTACTCTCCCATGCCTTCTCACACTTAGTCACTTCATGACATAAGTTCAGGCCGTTTCTTCCAAAGCCCAAGGGATGATTTCTGGGAAGCTGTGAGCCCAGCTGCAGATCACAGCTCTGCACACACGGCCGGCACCGTGACACAGAGCATGCGGCGCCCAGCTCCGGGTGTCGGCCGGGCAGCCTCCGGGTCTCAGCGCCACTCGGTTTCTGCTTCTAGTCCTTCTCTGACCTGTATCCTTCTTCACCGGACCTCTGTGGAAGCATGAATTTATTTTCTAAGGACCTCCTGTTGTTCATTTTGCACTGAAGCTCCGCATCCTGCACCCTATCTGTCTGCCCAGGGCAGTGACAGATCTGCTAATGACTCAGCAGGAATTTCTGCCTCATTTCTGTTGTCCTTTGGTGTAGTGCGCGTCTGTGTCCTAAGTGCTTGCTGAACTATCATCGCTCTCTACTTTTCTCTAGGTATATTGGTTCGCAGATGATTCTTATTTGGTTTTTTGATACTGGGACCTTCATACTGAGCTATGCCCCACATATATATATATATATATATATATATATATATATATATATATATACACATATGTGCAATTTTGAGAGAGGGTCTCACCAAGTCACTGAGTCAAACTTGTGATGTTCCTGCCTCAGCCTCCCAGAGTACTGGGGCTACACAGGAGTGCCAGGATGCCCAGCTAATCCGCATATATTTTACTGTTTTATTTTGGGATCTTAGTGGAAACTCTAATGCATCACCAGTGCTCAGTAAGTATGGTGACTGAATGCAAGAATAGATGGCTTGACTGACGCTAAGTAGTTACATATTTGGCTCCTCAACCTCACGGACAAATACTATTTTTAAAAGCAAATCTGAAATCCAGGCTAGGATTTCTGCTGGGGCTTCTCACAAAGGGTTCACTGTGGCTACGCATGGTAGTGTAGGCCTATAATCCCAGCACTGTGGAAGCTGAGGCAGGGAGATTGCCACAACCTGGAGGCCAGCCCTGGCTCCATGGTGAGTTCAAAGCCAGCCTGAACTACATAACAAGACCCTGTTTGAAAACAAACAAAAATTCCCCAAAACAAAATGTTCATCGTGGCGGCAATGGCAAATGCTCTCGGCAGGCTCCTTATACTATAAACACTGCAGTAAGGACAGTAGGGTTTGTTATGGAGGGAGTCCTCGTGGTCACTACGGTGTGTTCCTACCATGCTGTCATATAATTAGGAAGTCAGTTTTCTGAAGGAAGCACAGTGGGATTTAACTTAGGCATATGCTTATCTGGTGCTCCGCCTTGGTCTAGAAGGTCACCTTCTCCTATCAGGGAGAAACTCTGTAACTAATTATATCCTGTAACTAATCTTTAAATATTGTTTCTGCTCTTTGACATTTAATTAGTGTTTGTGGTAATTGATTCACACCTAGTTTGAGGAGGGCAGCCAAGCCCTCCTGCGAATTGAATAGAGGCACCAGGGTCATCACCGTTAGTCTTTCCAGGAATTCTGTGTGCAGGGGGACAGATTTTCAGCTCAGTGGCCCAAGGTTGCGCAAGGGACGCGTGGTCTTGTGCCCAGCAGGAGTTCAGTCCCTCTCCTTCTCTCTCTCTTTTCCCAGACTCCAAGGCTTTCCTCTATCAGCCTGCTTCCCTCCACAGATCCTCCAAGTGGCCCCAGGGTGCCTCCTTCTTCCCTGGCCACAGCCGGTGAGTACGGCTGGCTATGCTGCAGCAGCACAGGTGACAGACAGGCCTGCAGAGATGTGGGCCACGGCCACCTCACTTCAAGGAGATGACAGCTACCTGTAGCACAGAGGTCCTGAATGTCACCTTGTGCTGACTCTATTCTGTCCTGCCAGCTGTGCCTTGATATCTTTACCCAAGGAGAGAAGGGAAATATCACATATGGCCCTGGACATTCCCAGAGGTTTGATTTAATACAAAACCCCAATACTTGAGACTGCCATTCCCCTTTTCCTCGCTTCTCTTTTCTTTTTTTCCTCAGTCCTGGGAATCAAACTCAGGGCTTTCACATTGAGCTACATCCTCAGACCTTGCAATGTTTTGTCTTTGATAGTCTTGCTCAGAGGTGCAGGGTGGGTTTGAATGCATGTTCCTGCTGCCTCAGCCGCACAGAGTGCTGGGATGGCGCCTGTGGCCACCCCTCTTGGATTAAACTGCTTTTCTAGGTCACCACATGCGGCCATCAGTTTGTGAGACTGAACACGCTGGTTTGTTTCTTGCCCCGCCTTGTAAATCTCAGTTGGTTCCAAAAGCCACCAGACACTGGGCGGTGTCGATGCACTTAGATAGCGTTTTAGAGCAAAATATTTGAGAGCACCTGCCTGGGCTAAAGCCCAGCCTGCCTGGGTCCTGCAGAGGAGGGGACAGGGTCTCCTGAGGCCTCTGATTCGCCCACTTACCTGCCGCGCATGCACACACACACACAGAGAAGTGCAGGACTCTCCAGGGACCCCACTTGGGTAGCATTTAACACCGCACCATTTTTCACGCCCAGCATGGAGGGTGCATTATGCATGCTTTAATTTTAGGATGCTACTTTATGGTCACAGGGCTGTCACATTGAATTAAGGCGGCCCACCTCGGGAGTTCTGTGTGGCAGGCTGCTTCTGTGACAAATGACAGGCTCCCTGCCTGCCTCCATTTAAATTCACCATGAACCCCACATCCCTCACTGCCTGCAGCCTGGGCGGCCTCTTCCCAGGGTGGACCTGAAGATGTGTGCCGCGGCTTTCTCACTGTCTGCTCAAGTTCCTGGGGGCTCTGAGTGCTGGGTGAGGCACGATGGTCACAGCATCTGGGGGGCAGCCTTGTGGCTCAGGTTGGCGCGGCTCCCAGGCAGGGACAGTACTTGGGCTGGTAGGGGGAGGTCCTTAGCATACTCCCATGTCCCACTACCTGGAAGCCTCCTCCAAGTCCCTGAGATGGGCCACCTTTCTTAAAAACTGTACTTGATGGTGTCTGACCATGTTTTATTTCTTATACTTTTTTTTTCCGGAGTCCAGGATTGAACTCAGACCCTTGCGCTTGCCAGGCAGGCAGGCAGGCAGGCAGGCAGGCAGGTGTTTATTCCACTGAGCCATCTCCCCAGCCCCCTGAGTGTGTTCTATTTCTGAGGCCAGGGGCTGGCCTCTGAGCAGAAGAGCCTGAGCTCCTTCCAGGTTATGTCACCTGGTCAGCCGAATGCTCACGCCCTCAGCCGAGGACCAAGGTCTCCTGAGCACGGATCTAAGCAGCCTGTGCACGCTGTTCCTGTCCTTTTGGCTTGGAACAGACCTTCAGACCCAGAGGAGCCAGCCACCACTCTGTTGCCCTGCCCCTGGAATTTGTCCTCTGGCTCCCACGGGCTCTGAACAGAAGGGACAAGTGGTTGCCACAGTAACCCCAGTGCTCAGGATGGGTGTGCCTGACTCCTCCAGGCCCCATGGCCTTCTCAGGATCATGTCTGTCTCTGCTTCTTCAACAAATATGCACCAAACAGAACGAATGCCAACCCCTCCTCCTGCCGCAGGGGCTGCACCAGTGAGCGTGAGTGGGGGACACTCTCCCTCGTGGACTCTCCTAGTGGTTCCTGTGTGTGTTTAGTGGCCTGGGGACTTGTGTGTGTGTGAGGGGGGCATGGGCACTGGGATTGAACCCAAGGTAGCCACATTGAGCTACATCTCCATCCTATTTTGAGACAGGGTCTTGTTAAGTTGCTCAGGCTGGGCACAGACTTGGCATCCTCCTGCCTCTGCCTCCCACCGTGCTGGCACTATGGGGAGTGCTCTGGAGAGAAGTTTATGCTCACTGACTTCAGGATTGGCCTCCTGTCTCTTGAGACCTCACCCCAGGATGAACTCTGCTACAGGTCAGGACTAGTCTGCAGAGCACACAAATGCGAGACAGACTAGACAGCAGCTCTGCCTACCTTAGCTGATGGGCAGATAACTGTGGCTCAAGGAACTTTTAATCAATTTAGTGCATCAACATATACACTTTTTTTTTGGTACCAGGAATGGAACTTAGGCCCTCACCCTTGCCAGGCAGGCACTATGCTGCTGAGCTACGTCTCTGGCCTGACACTGACTTCTGTGTGTGACTCTGAGGTGCAATCCATGTGGTCTCCCGTCCCAAGGGCTGTGGGAGGCGCAGGGTAGCACAGAGGCCCAACCCTGAGCTCTGGCTGCTTGTGGCGGTGAGATCCCAGGAAGCCTCCTCGTTTGTCACTCATTTCATCAGACAGTGATGAAATGACACTGTTGGTGACAGTGCCTGCCTTCAGCTTGTCTTGGGAACTGAGTGGACATGGCTAAGTAGGCCGAGCAGCGCACCTGGCAAGGATTAATCGTCGTAAGTGCTACCTTTTGATTCAGGTCCCCAGTGGGTGCAACCCTTTGTGATCTGTTTTTTTTTATTTTATTTTATTTTATTTTTAAACCTCATTTATTTATTTATGTTATAGCTGGCTCAGCTTGCCCGGGGGGTGGGGCTGGCGCAGCATGTGGTGCCGGGAATGGAACCGCGGTCCCTGCAATTACTTAAGCAGGCGCTTTAGACTGCTGAGCCCTCTCACCGGCCCCTGTGATCTGTTTCTTTAGATTTTCTTGATTTTTAAAAAAGTGTTGATTGATATTGTCCCCAAACCAAACAAAAGGCACCTGAAATTTGATTTAAGGAAAGTTCTTGGGATCTCTAGCAGATAATAACCATACTTGATACCCACAATAGCTGGAGAACTTTCCTTGCTCTGCGTCCCTCTTTCGACACTTGCCTTTCATCTTTGTAGGCAGTAGTGACTGAGTAACTTGTGGTTTTAATTTGCATGGAAATCTATTTCTCATCCAAGCCCTTCTGTGCAGGAACCTGCAGGTGGAGGAGCTGCAGATTCTTCCCTCTCACCCCTCCTCCTTGTCCAGAGTCATCTGGCCTCATGGAGCTCTGCTTATCCTTTGTGTTGGGCAGAGTTGGGTTTTGGGAGCTCAGCGGTCATTCAGAGTGGCCCAAGACTTGCCCCAGCGGGTGCACGCTGGTCATGGGGCCAGGGGTAGAGGAGCCTGTCCTGCCTCTTCCTTGCTTCTCCTCTGGCTGCCCACTGCCTTTTGTCTGAGGTTCTCCTTCTGTACCCCGGGATCGACCACCTCCTGGGGCCCAGTGCCTCTGAATTTCTTCGCTTTATGTGAAGGGCTCTGTCTGGTTCTTCACTTGTTCCATCCAAGACATTCAGGTCAGGCAAACGAGCCTTCATGCCTGCTGCTCTGTTCCTACTAAACGCTGAGCTCACGGCAGCTCCAACCTGGCTGTGACTGGGATCTTATAATTCCCATGCCTTCAGTATACTGTGCCCCAAATTCTTTTTGTCCTAAACTCAGGAACCAAATAGATTCAGATAGTAAAGTACTTGTTTAATGAATAAATGAAGTCACAACACCCCAAACCTTGAGCATATGTAAAAGCTCCTCTAAGCCTTCAAGCTTGCTTCTCATTGACAGTGGTCACAAGTTCCGTATTCTTCTTCTGGTCCTCTGCATGCTTGCTAACTTGCTCGCCTTTACCAACTTAAGGCATCTGCCTTTCACTCCGGTCTAATATTTCTTACATGCTCAGTTCCTGCTGCAATGAGTGCTGTAGAAAAACAGAGCTGGTGGTTCTTGGGTGGTGACTCACACCTCAGCACCTGCGGCAGCTTCGCAGGGCTGTGCCCCCAGCATGAGGTACCTGTGGCCCGAGGGTTTCTACCATCACATTGTGGGCAGTTCCTAACACAGAAGTTCTCCCCAGCTTTGACCATCTTTGGTTTCTGGAAGGGGTTTTGTGTTGCTGTTTTTAGTACTGTCACCTCCTTTTTATCTTGTTGACAAAAACTGTTGGAATTTGACCCACATGATAGAAAGGACCTGTGATTTTTGAGCTCAGAACATTTTTACTTGCTTTTTTCTCAGGGACAAATGCAGATGCACGTTCACAACTCCAGCAGGCGCACAGAGCAGGCAAGCACTCGTGGTTCAGTAACCGCCAGCCTGGGTCAGAGGGAAGGGTGCTTTGGGAATCCAAGCAGGGTGGTTCTAGGCAGCGTTCATTTCTCCTTAGTTTGCACGTTTGATCATCTCCTCAGAGAAACATCTTCTCTTTGCTTTTGAATGAAAAACAACTTGGGAGAGCCATCAAAATGCAGGGGAGATAGAAACCAGAAAAAAAAGAAGTTTTACTGGCAACATTCATTTTTTAAGACAGCCGTATAACCTTCAATCCATGCAAACACCCACATACCTTCTGAAACCTGCTCTCTCACCACCCTGACAGAATTTTATCTCTTCACTGTGAAGATTTCTCTTGAGAACACAGAACTGCAGCACCTAGACAAACCCCAATGCGAAGCGACAGTGGCCTCCACCCCAGTCGCTGGAGGGGGTGCTGCTTTAACCAGGTTCCTGTGTGCAGAGGCTGTTTTCCTGTCAGCACTTCAGATCTATCAAAGTGCATTTAATTCTTTCAAAGACCATGTTTCAGGGGAAGTGGAATTCTCCTGGCTGTAGCACTTGCTGCTGTGAGCTGGGCAGACCCAAGTCTTACCACGGGTCCCTGGAGACCCACAAGCACGGAGATGTGGTGGGCAGTGGGGCTGGCATGGGTGGGGAGGACCTGGACATCGCGCCTAGGCTGACAGCAGCCCCTGACCTGCTTTATGCTGTCTGCAAGTCTGCTTTGCTGAGGCGGAAGAACTTCTCTCAGGGCTGGAAAGAATGTCTTTCTGTGGTAGTTATCATTTGAAGCATTTTGCCTATGGATGTCTATGGAGAAAATTACAGGAAATTAATTGCAAACTAAATATTTCTATCAGCTGAACACCATCTTTGGCAGTTTGAGAATAAGTCTTCAGTTGCTCGTATAGAGAATGTATCATTCTAGGAGTGCTGTGAGGGCTGGAAGTGTGGCTCAGTGGCAGAGCACTTCCCGGCATAGACAACACCCTGGGTTCCATCCCCAGCACTGAAAATATAACAAGAGAGTCAACCATCTACAGCAGAGAAATAGTAAATGAGATCCAGTAAGCCCAGGAGCTCATCAACTAGTCAAGATGACTTGGTATCAAGTTT
>PVKN010043628.1:0-10205 GCA_004027915.1 Capromys pilorides
GGCGCTGAAACAGCGTCTTCAGCGGCGACAGTTTTTACTTTTGATTTTGATTCAAGTGAATCATTAGTCTGATGTTCTTTATTACCTTTATCAGTTAAAAGTTTAGTATCCTTTTCCACCTCCTGTTGTTCCTCCGCATCTAGAGGCAAATTTTTTATGGATGGGGTAACTTCTTTGGTCAAATTATTTATGATTCGTTTTTCCTCCATTGCCTTAAACATTGTATATAAAATAGACCAAATTGACCAGAAACGAATAGGAATTTTTTCTCCCTGCCTCATAGCTCTTTCTACATTGTGTTTGACTCTTTTCCAATTATTTACATCCATATTTCCTTCCTCAGGAAATCAAGGATTCCATTCTTTTACCACCTGAAAGCACATTTCCATATCAGAAGAAGAAATAGCAACACCATACACAGCTAAAGAATGCTTTAAGATTTTAAGAAAAGGAGAAGAGTAATTTTGTCCCATTTTCCTGTAATATATATTTACGTGGTACTTGCCGTACTCACCAGTACTGGCGTTCCTCCATCTGACAACCTAAGTTGCTTTCCTAGTCCCAGCCACAGCTCCCTCATGTAACTCATCAGGGGGCTTCATTACTGTGCCTTTTACAAGCCATCCTCAACAAACAATAACTTAGCTTCCACTGCATGACACTTTTCCTCAAGCCCCACAGTGCTTTGGTGTTTTTATTACATGTGGTACCTCATTTCCTAGTCCAAAAGGGCCATAAGGGACAAGTACTCCTATTCCTTAATTTTTGATACACATGGAAAGGTCAAGTGACTGGTCAAAAGTCACTAGAATGTGACCATTCATCTGGATTTGTCAGTGTCATCGATTAAAAATACCTAGTTGTGTGTTTGAGCATGTCTGAGTGGGTCGTGGTGACAAGACTTTGGGCATTGCACGTAGTCCTCTCTGGCACTACTTCCAGCACTCATCCCTGGTCACCAAGAATGAGGCAGCCTCACTCTGCCACAACCCCAATCACAACATCCTTACCATGGAGCCAGCCAATCAGGGACTGAAGCTGAGATCAGTTAGACCTCCTCCTTCTACTTTCTGGGTGCTTCCACATACTTGTCTCTGCTCAGTTTCCTTGATGAAAGCTGACTGATGCAATGCAAGAATCTGGATTCCTGAACTTAGGCCCCTGGGCCCATTCTATTCTTTTCCTTTCCTTCTATAGTGTCCCCCATGGTATATGAGTGCCTTTCATTTAACTCATACTAATATCTAAAGACAAAATTGCAAAAGCATTTTTAAAAGATATCAGATAATAAAAGTAGAATAAAAGCATGACTAAAATGAAGAAATTTTAGAAATTTCTACTATAAGGAATTACAGCAATATGAGTATGTATAAAAACTATTTATAGAAGTTGAATTATAACCCAATGCTACCAAACAAGTGTTCAAATAAAAAATGCTCAAAGTGTTCACCATTAATATCATATTGTCTGCTAAAATTAATAACCACATTCACATGTTCCATCCTCTACTCATTCAACATTTAGTAACAGGTAAAATGCAGTTCTGGAAAATAAGTCCCCCCAAACTCTCATCCTCAAGAAGCTTAACAGACTGTGGAAGTCAACAAATAAATAGCTACACCAGTAAACGGGTGGATGGCCGAGGAAGTCAAGGAGGAGGCTGACACCCAAAGAAGGGCACCCAGCCCAGGACGCAGGTGTCAGGGAAGGCTCCCCTAGGGAAGCAGAGCAGGTGTTCACCAGGCATGAAGAAGTTGGGTGAAAGGCTGCAGTCTTTGCAAGCACTCCAAAATGAGAGCATGTTACATTCAAGGGTCCAGAAAACACGCATGCAGAGGGCCTCCCGTGGACACCCGTGCCCTTTTCTATCCTCATCATTACCATGCTGCATTTTCATGGGAGCATGGAGTGAGGAACGAGCCCTACAGTGGGGACCAGATGGGTTCATACTGACATTTTGGTTCTGTCACTTGCAGTCTGGTCTTAAACAAGTGCCACATTCTCCTTAACTTCAGTCTCATTCTTTGCAAAAGAGTAATAATTATGACATCTGAATATAGTGGTTCCCATTAAAAGGTTTTCTCAAATTCTATTTCATAAAATGTGCAGCCATGGGTTTCTTTTTCTAGTAAATATGTATATGGGCTGCATATGCCACAAGTGCCTTAAAAAATTGACTACTTCTTCATGTTTGTGGCTTTGAATCCTATTTTCTTAATGTATTTGGTACAGGGTCCCACTGTGTAGCTCATATTCATAGAGATCCTTTTGTTCTCAGCCTCCCAGCACTGGGATTACAGGCATGGACCACCAAGCCTGGTCTCAGTTTCTGGCTCAGTGGGGGCAGGGTCAGCACAGTATGTGGGACTGAGGATCAAACCCTCTGATTTTTTAATTTAATTTACTATTATCTTTACCGATTCTGTAATTTAGATTTAGAACTGAAAGAGATCTAAAGATTCAGCTCTAACTTCCAGACAGAGCCTGATTTCTGGCACTTGAGGCTGGACAGCTCTTCATTGCTAAAGATGGCACTGTGCCCGCACCACCCACTTCCCTGTCCCTTCTACCTGATCCTTGCCTGGGCGCCACTGTTCTGAGCCATATGATACATGATGCTTTGACTTCAGATTCTTTTACACCAGCTTGTATCCTTTTACTTCTCCTATAGGATTGTTCCTAATGCATTCCTTCTTCTTATGAGCAGCATTCCAATTGTAGTGGTTGATGCATTGTGTCAACTTGGCTGGCTGCCTGGTGGTCCATACATTTTATCAATTTGGTTGTATTGCCCGGCTGTTTCACACTGTGAGCCATGAGAGCTCTGCCCCAGAATAACTCAATTTGGACTTTATCTCCTGGCTTCCTGCACAGACTCGTCAGCCTCTAGTTTGGACCCTTCAGCTTTCCATAGCAGATTCTTCCACCTTCCTTTTCAGACACAACAGCTGACCATTAGAGACTGTTAGGAATCGGTAGAAACCAGTTAAGACCAGCAGAGACTGGTAGGGATGGAACACTGCGGTGAGTATAAAAGCCTTGGGACTGACTCCTTCAGTTGGTAGTGTGTGCAGATTCTCTCAGCACACTCCCCCATCTGACTGTGGGACTGGCACATCTTGGGTTATATCTGTTCCTTGTATTATATCTGTTCCTCTAGTAAAACCCTGACTAGAACACCATTATTACCAAAACTATGATCCAGAATGCACTTTTGATACTTAGATTGTTTCCAGTTTGGGCTACTGTCAGCAAAACTATACTGACATTTTGAGGCTATCCTGTAAATTTGTCTTCATTTTTCTTGGATGAGTACTGAGAGTGAAACTGTCAAATGAAAGAATAAGCTTCAGTGATTACTAATATGTGGCCAAATTGATTTCATCTCACTTATCAAGTCCCTTCTGCTAAGGGTCATTTTATTTTCCCAAATTTAAATAATTAAGAAATCACAGCCTAAACTCCCTTTCTGTTAGTATATTTAACAGAAGGTAGAATATTTTAAATGTGTCTCAGTTCTGCATTTATATTTTATAGGATTTTTAAAATGTGGTTTTAGACTTTAAATGTGAAATATTGCCAGGCCTACTGGCTCATGCCTATATTCCCAGCACTTGGGAGACTGAGGCAGGAGGAGTGACATGAGTTCAAGGCCAGCCTCAACTACTTAGCAAGGCTCTGTTTCAAAAAAATCATTAAATAAATCGTAAAATATAAAAGACTGATTATGACCACTTGCTATGCAGATATACTGGATAATAGATCGTGAACTAAATATTGTGAGCTTCATAGATCCATGAAGAATATTGCATGCCTTTCTAAAGATGCATGACCATGTACACAATTCTGGAGGTTCCACATTTATTTTTAATTTCTTCACTAACAAAGAACCATGAGAGCCAGTAGCAAATACAGGCAATCTGGGATGAATTGTTTCATCTAACAGATATTTTCCAATAGCTATTAAACTTCAGAAAACTATAGAGTCTTTTCTTTTCCCACATTTATGTAAAAATTAACAACATCACGATCTTATTAGAACAATTTATAACAATTCAAACTACATTTAAGAGTCCATCGTAGCTTTCTCCTTAATCCATTCATTATCTCAGCTAAACATATAAATCCCCATGACTCGGCAGGATGTCGAAATCTCCCCTCCCTGCCAGCTTCCTTGCTGTGGTCTATGCCCTGCATTGGACACTGATAGTCAGCAGTCCCCCATAATGAGAAAGCTTAATGTCATACTCACAGTAATTTAGTATGGGTATGCAAGAATCTACCTGAAAGATGGACTCTAACAGCGTTCACTCAGCTGACCTATACTCATCTTGTTTCATTCCTCTATTCTTACTTTTATCTAAATCAAAATAACTCAGTTTTGCTTTTAATAGGCAAATTTTCCTCTATGAGCCACTATTTAGATTTTGCTCTTAATTACACAAGTAGTGGCCAGAAGAAAAACAAACAGCTTGAGGCTGGCCATGGTGTCTCATGCCTGTTAGCCCAGCACTTGGGGAGGCTGAGGCAAGAAGACCATTGCAAGTTCAAGGCCAGCCAAGGGTACAAAGTGAGTTCAAAGCCAGCATGAACTACATAATGAATAAACACTTTAATTAAAAATGTTTCTATTAGCCTAGTCCTAGGTGTTTCAGCTACATTAACTCCCAAGAGTCTCTAAAACACTTGTACAAGATAAATACCAGTGCTTCCTCCATGATGACAAAACAAATCCAGCAGGTACTATCCACAAGCTTCTGCTAGCCACAGATAGCAAAGCCAGAATTTCAACAGGCATCATCTGGCACTAGAAACCATCATAATAGCTATGCTACATCAGTTATTAGTTAGAAAAAAAGACCAGGATGTTTATGATGTAAATAGTTAGCCATGTGAAATAAATGCATGAGATAAGGTAAAACAATATATTTACCATACAAAAGCAATTTCAAGATAAATCTCCATGCTGTTTCCCCAGTAGGTTATTCTCAGATACCAAATAGCTGACACATGATCTTATGAGAATAGGCTTTTATGGAAATTTTAGCAGATAAGAAATGCAACTTAAAGATGTCCTTGGTGTAAAAATACCACAATGGAGTATTATTCAGCTATAAAAAGATAGATTTGAGGCTTTTACCAGTAAATGGATGCAACCAGAAACCATATTTAGAAGTGAAATTAATCATATCTGCAAGTGCAAACATCACATTGTCTCACTAGTGCGAGAATCTGAAAGAAGAAATAAAATCTGAAAGGTACAATAGACACTGTGAAAGGGAAAAAATGAGCTCAAAGGGAAGGAACAACCGGGATGAGGAAAAGGATGGGTTTGGAGGAGGGATAGATAGATGATAGATAGATAGGTAGGTAGATAGGTAGGTAGGTAGATAGATAGATAGATAGATAGATAGATAGATAGATAGATAGATAGGCAGGATGGTTTGGATAATTATACTATTGATTTCTGCTGAACTACAAAGGGGAGCAGTTGAGGCTTAATTTTTTTCCTAGTCCTTTTTAATTCCTTATAACTTTAACAATTTTTCATGCTTATATCTGGTAATCTGAACACCTAACTTGAAGACAACATTATGCAATACAGCAATCATTGTCAAATTGCTATTGTTTTGTTTGATGAGGTTCTGGGCTTTTCTTTACTATTTTGTATCCTCTTTAGAAAATAAAAAATAAAATAATTGAATAAATTTTTTAAAAGATGTCCTTAGTAAACTGAGTGTGATGGCACATGTCTGTAAGCCCATCTGTTTGTCAAGAGAACTGCAAACTAAGACCTACCTGGCAACCTTCAGGGACCTTGCGTCTAAATAAGACTTTTAAAAAGGGTGCTGTTTCCTACTGGCAAAGCATTTGTGAGGCCCTCATTCTATGCCAAGGACTACAAAAAAATTTGTGTTGATTTAAAGCTTTCAAATTAGACCTCAGGCCTTTCTGTTAGCAGACACCATGGAGGAAGCATCGTCAGTCTGCTTCCGACTGCCATCATGTCTTAGTCATAGTCTCAAGGAGCCCAAAGAGCTACAGAAGCTTTTATTCAGAAGGCTGAGCTTTGAAACAACTGATGAGAACCTGAGGAGCCATTTTGAGCCATTATCATACACTCACAGGCTGTATGATAATGAGAGACCCAAACACCAGGCATTCCAGGGACTTTGGGTTTGTCACTTATGCCACTGTGGAGGAGATGGGTGCAGTCATGAATGCAAGGCCACACAAAATGGACAGAAGAGTTGTGGGACCAAAGAGAGCTGTTTCAAGAGAAGATTTTTCAAAGATCAAGTGTCCACTTAACAGTGAAGAGGTCTTTGTTGGTGGCATTAAAGAAGATACTGAAAAACATCACCTATTATGTGATTATTTCGAACAATATGGAAAAATCAAAGTGATTGAAATTATGACTGACCATGGCAGTGGAAAGAAAAGGGACTTTGCTTTTGTAACCTTTGATGACCATGAGTCTGTGGGTAAGACTGTCATTCAAAAATACCACACTGTGAACAGCTGTGAAGTGAGGAAAGCCCTGTCAAAGCAGGAGATGGCTAGTGTCTCATCTAGCCAAAGAGGTCAAAGTGGTTCTGGAAATTTTGGTCATGATAATGGAGATGGTTTTGATGGCAATGACAGTTTTTATCACAGAGAAAACTTCAGTGGTCAAGGTGGCTTTGGTAGCAGCCATGGTGGGGGTGAATATAGTGGCAGTGGAGATGACTACAATGGATTTGGTAATGATGGAAACAATTATGGAGGTGGTGGAAGCTATAATGAATTTGCCAATTACAACAGTCAGTCTTCAAAATTGAACCCATGAAGGGAGGAAACTTTGGAGGCATAAGCTCTGGGCCCTATGGTGGTGGGGGGCAATATTTTACCAAACCACAAAATCAAGGTGGCTGTGGTGGCTCCAGCAGCAGTAGTAGTTATGGCAGTGGTAGAAGGTTTTTAAACACTTCAGGAAGCAAGGCTTTGCAGGAGAAGAGAACCAGAGAAATGACAGGGAACCTACAGGTTGCAACAGATTTGTGAACGCAGCCAGCACAGTGGTGGCAGGGCCTACCTGCTACAAAGAAGACATGTTTTAGACAATACTCACATGTATGGGCAAAAAACTTGAGGACTGTGTTTGTGACTAATTGTATTTTAGTCTCTGTTCTGTGGAAAGTGTAAAGCATTCCAACAAAGGGTTTTAATGTAGACCTTTTTTGCACCCATGCTGTTGATTGCCAAATGTAATAGTCTGGTGATGATGCTGAATAAATGTGTCTTTTTAAAGAAATTAGACCTCAGAATTACTGTGCTTAATTATGTGCTATTACACATGATATTCAAAGAAATACAAGTAAACTCCATGAAAAAAGAAATGCCAATTTATCCTGTTGTCATCATACAGCCAGTGCCCCATATACACAGAAATCTGAAAGTCAGCAGACACAGTTGACACACTATTAACCAGCTGTACCTCAAGTGGAATGATTACCCTGTGGCTTCTTCAATCCCATTTTCCTTTATCAACAGTCAGATGTCTTCAAAAGCAAGTAAGATTGACCTGAAAAGTGGAATCATCTGTCTTACATGGATAAAATAAATCAAAGATATTTTTCAAAGTCTCACCACTTAGAGACTTGTTAGAGCTGTTGTGTAGACAATTCAAGAAAACATCATGTTAAAAGCACAAATAACTTGCTAGACTTACTTGTCTTGGGCAGTAACTAATGAAAAACTTTTTACGACTGTGGAGAAAACTTTAACCAGGGGCCTCAGAATCCAGGTTTTAGTTATAGTTTCCAATAGGCTATGTGACCACTCAGTTATTGTCCAAACTGGGCCTCACTTTCTCCATTTGTAAAACGAGACAACTAGTAATAAATAGACTTTCACATATCTTGTATGTTTAAAAATATTTGGCTATTTTATACACCCAATAAACACTGGGGAAAATAGCGTAACAATTTTCTCCTATTAAATTTTGACTGAGTAAATGCTAAGTGCTTTAGTATCCAAAAAGCTGCAAGAATAAAAGCCAGTGAAGTTGAAAGCAGCATATTGCTTAACTCCACTCCACTATCCTATCTACATAGCTTCCTTTCCTCGTAATACCCCTGTCCTCTAAGAAGGATCTGTTAGTCTTAAAACTTGAGAATTTTCTCATGTTACCATATTTCTGTGATTGTTTTTGAAATACACAGCTAGTAGGAAGCAACTGAGAATACTAAAATATTACCAGTAAGAAAAATAACTTTAAGTGCCATTCAAAAATATTTGAGTATTTTCAACTTATAAAAATAAGGGGTCAATAATCTTAACAGGAGACCTTAATACTCCTTTATCCCAGAAAGATAGGTCAACCAGACAAAAAATTAGCAAAGAAGCAGCAGAAATGAACCAGATCTTGGAATAGCTGGACTTAGAGGACATACACAGAGTGTGCCACCCAACCACTTCTGAATACACATTTTTTTCAGCTCCACATGGGACATTTTCCAAAATTAACTACATACTAGTGCACAGGTCATAGTTAAGTATATGCAAGAAAACAGAAATTATACCATGTATATTATCTAACCACAGTGCAGTGAAACTGGAAATTAATAACAAAAGAAATCACAAAAATCCCAGAAACACATGGAAATAAAACAACACCCTTCTCAGCAACTAGTGTGTTACAGATGAAGTTAAACAAGAAATTAAACAATCTTTACACTTTAATGAAACTTCAAATACAACCTACCGAAATTTATGGCATGCAGTGAGAGTAGTTCTTAGAGAGAATTTATAGCCCTGAACTCACACATTAAGAAAACAGAACGGGAACAAATAAATACTCTCATGCAGCACCTAAACCAACTAGAAACTGAAGAGCAAACAAAACCCAAAGCCCAAAGACGGGAGGAAATTATAAAGATTAGAGCAGAAATTAACTCAATCGAGACAAAGAAAACAATATGAAGAATTAATGAATCAAAAAGCTGGTTCTTTGAAAGATTAAGCAAAATTGATAAGCCCCTAGCTAACCTCATCAAAAAGAGGAAAGAAAGGACTCAAATTCAAGCAATAAGGAATGAAAAAGAGTAAAATTACTACAGACCCAGCAGAGATTCAGAGAATCATTAATAGCTACTTTGAGAATCTTTACTCTCACAGAATTGAAGACACAGATGAAATGAACAGATTTCTAGAAAGGTACAAACTACCAAAACCGAATCAAGAAGATATAAGAACTCTCAATAACCCAATAACAGTCAATGAAATACAAAATGTAATAAAAAGTCTGCTAACAAAGAAAAGTCCAGGTCCTAATGAATTCACAGCTGCATTCTACAAGAAATTTACAGAAGATATAATCCCAATACTCCTCAAACTCTTCAATGAAATTGAAAAGGAAGCAGTCCTTCCAAAATCGTTCCTAGAGGCAAGTATTACACTGATACCAAAACCAGAGAGAGATGTAACTAAAAAAGAGAACTACATGCCAATTTCTCTCATGAACATAGATGCAAAAATCCTCAATAAAATCCTCACCACTAGAATACAGCAAATCATAAAGAAGATTACACACCATGATCAGGTAGGATTCATCCTAGGGATGCAAGGATGGTTCAATATACACAAATCTATAAATGTAATACACTATATTAATAGAGCCAAAGCCAAAAACCACATGATCATCTCAATTGATGCAGAAAAGGCTTTTGACAAAGTCTAACACTCATTCATATTCAAAGTCCTACAGAAAGTTGGAATAGAGGATCTCTACCTCAATCTGATAAAAGCCATCTATGACAATTCAATGGCCAACATAATTCTAAATGTGGAAAAGTTGAAGTCTTTTACTCTCAGACCTGGTACAAGACAAGGATGTCCTCTATTGCCACTCCTATTCAATATAGTTCTAGAGTCATGAGCTGAAGCTATTAGACAAGAGAGAGAAATAAAAGGAATAAGAATAGGTAAAGAAGAAGTTAAACTATCACTATTTGCAGATGATATGATAATCTACTTGGAAGATCCAAAGAACACCACCAAGAAGCTACTAGAATTAATACACAAATTCAGTAGCATAACAGGGCACAAAGTCAACACACAAAAGTCAATAGCATTCCTCTACACAGAAAACGAACACACTGAGAAAGAAATTAGAAAAACAGTACTTTTATGATAGCACTGAAGAAAATGAAATACTTAGGAAT
>PVKN010043629.1:0-10207 GCA_004027915.1 Capromys pilorides
ACAGAGCACAGGGTGTAGACATGATAAATTTTCTAATCCATACTAGTAGGAGAGGAAAAAAAAAACAAAAAAATTTCTTCTCTTTGTACAAAGAGGGAGTAGTTATATACATAGCCCAATGTTCCATAATTGTAGTGGGTTACCGGTGAAACTGGCAATGTTGGAGGCTGTTGGTATAAGCCTCTTACAGCTATTAATAAGGGTGGTTGCTTGGTTTTCAAATGCTGAAACAACCATGAATTCCCACTACAAACTCCACTGGGCTTTATCTTTTTATATATTGCTGGACTCTGTTTGGTAATATTTTGATGTGGACATTTACATGTATGTTTATGATGGACATTGTTATGCAGTTTTTATTTTTTGAATTGTCTTAATTGAATTTTAGTACAAGGATAATGCAGGTATCATAACGGGAGTTAGGAGGTATTCTTTTTTTTCCCAGTAAGTTGTAGGAATTTATTTTAAATAATAAAGGAGGTATTCTTTTCTCTTTCATTAAAGAGATTATCCTTCATGTCCCTACCCTCTCATGTTCATTGAGATTTTGCTCTATTTCTGGTTGGGGGAAGGCCCAAACTGGGAAATACTATAAGCTTCCAGTGACAGCATGAAAGCCAATTTCTACTTATTACCTGTGTGGTGCATAGAGGAGCTGTTGAAGGCTCCACTTTGGTGATTCTTCCAGTATAACTTAGTATGTGCTGTTGTAATTACAGCACCTTTGATGCATAGGACCTTTGGAAACATGATAGAATTGAGGAATTTTTCACAGGTTAAAAGAAACAAAACACTGACCTTGGAAAGTTTATGTTATAAAGTACAGAGCATCTTGTAATCAGCGGTTTTTAAAGGTTAAAACACAAAAACTGCAAGTTCCCAGTAAAAATCTATGGTGTCATGATATGTGTTATGATGGCAGATGAATAAAATTTACTGTAAGCAGCCATTCAGGAAATAAATGTTATTTCCCTTAGTTCATTGAGCACATAGCAACTTTAATAGGGATAAGGTCACTATGGAGGGACAGATCAAGTGCATGTTTATTTCTGTGATGACCTGGATGAAGATCTTGTAGGCAAAGGTAGAGATGACAGTCATGGGTCCCAAACATATCAGAGGACTGTACCACTATGCCTACACTAAAGTACTGGGTCCAAAATTTTTGATTTTTCATGAAGAGGATGTGAAAAGTGTTACTTGCTATCAATACATTTGAGCAAAGCTGGTAGTAATGTTTTGAATCTTTCTGTTCAGTATTGCATGCCCACTAAAATTCTTCACACCCATTCAGTTTTGCACAGGGGAAAACTTCTCTTTCCTCTCAGCCAGGAATTGCATTCTCAGTCAATGCAGGTCTCAAGGGACACTCCACCTAGCTGGCCTCTTTTTCACTATCTTACTCAGAGTTCCTTTTTCCCCTCTTCTATTTTTTTTTCTTTCAGACAGGATCTTGCTAAAGTGAGTGCTGAGTGCTGAGTGAACTCCTGGGGTGCTGGGATTATAGGTATATACCACCATGCTAGGTGGTCATATTGTATTTTTTATAACTTTATTGAGTTCAACTTTTTCCAAAACGAACACATTTAAAGCAAACAGTCTCATAAGTTTTGATACATGTACATTTGCTATGAAAACATTACCACAATCCAGATAAATATTTTCATTACCCCTGAAATTGTCTCATGCCCTTGTGTAACCCCTTTTTCACTCCATCTCCACTCCTAGGCAATGGCTATCACTATACATTAGAGTATATTCCTCAAAATTTTTTTATCAATGGAATCACAAAGCATGTCCTCTATATTGCCTGACTTCTTCCATTCAACAGAATGCATTTGGGCTTTACCCACACTGTTGTACATATCAATAGTGCATTCTTTTCTACTGCTGAGTTGCATTCTATTGTATGAATGTACCATGACCTGCTCATCTGTTCACCTACTGCTGAAACTTTTTAGTCAGTCCAGTAGATGTGTGGCTACTGAGATTTTAACTTTGTTACTGTATATTTCCTGTTGGAAGTTCCCTTTGTTCTTGCTTAAATATATCACTTCAAATTTTTTGGCTCCCTTAAGATATTTCTCAAGCTTATTATTATTATTTTATGAGCAGAATATATTTATTGGGGGAAAGAAAGCTCCTCTTTGAGAGAGGAACAGGAGGGGTGTCCCTGAGCGGGGCATCCCCTCAAGCTTATTGTAGATTTTTTAAAAGCCAGGAAAATCTTTTTTCTAAAGTCTGCATACTGTGCTCTAAATAACTACTATGAGGATAACAATGTACATTATATCAATTATTGGGAATGTACTACTAACGTGTTTTGAAACAGTCACATTGTTATTTCTTATAAAAAGTAATAAAAAATACAAAGAAACTCAAAAGAAAAAAAAGTGTTTGTTTCCTTATTCCAAAGAAGTGGGATTGCGTTGTCTCTGGCACTGTCATTTGTGTTGGGTCTTGCCTGTTTCCCTGGGTGCCTCGTGACTTGAACTTGCTGGTCAGGACCTGGAAAAGGTTTATGTTAGGATGCAGGGCACTAATTTGCTGTCTTTTCATTGGCATCTTTTGCTCTGTTCAGTGACAAAAGCAGCCTTCTCTCCAGTCCTCCAGTTCAAGAGGTGGAGAGGTTTGCTCAGCTGCATGCTCCATCGTGGGGGTATTACATTTTGTAGTCCAAAGAGCGTGGGAAAAGGGCTTCTGAGAGACTGCCCATTTTGGTTAGGCTTTATGGTTTAACTTGGGTCCTCCTACTGTTTAGTAGCAGTAAATGCCCTCTTGGAAAAAATGGACAATTTGGTACCATAGTATTCTGCTTATCACTCTGATCAGAGGTGTTTATAAAAAAATTGGTCATTGAATTCCCATTAACTTTTCAGCTGTTCAGCAACTTCAAAGCCATCTTAAGAAGGATACTGTCTACAGCAGTTTTCAGTTTTCTTCTTTTTTTGGGGGCAGGAAGATTGACCCAAATAATCTAGTACACCATCATGGAAAAGAAGAAATAAATCTGCTTTTTCCACAGGATCCCTCCAAAGGAGTCAGATATTGGTAGGATATGATTTATACAGACGACCTGACTAGGGATAAGAGGGCTAGAACCTATACAATTATTTTTAATAAGTACTCATGATATATAGTAACACTCAAAAAGATCTTTTTCGGGTCTTTTGAGACAAGGTCTCACTCTATAGTTTAGGCTGGCCTGAACTCACTTTGCAGCCCACACTGGGCTCGAGCTTGCAGGAATCCTGCCACCTCAGCTTCCTGAGTGATGGGATTACAGGTCTGTGCCACCGTGCCCAGCTAAGACATTTTGTAAAATGTAAATGTCAGTTATAGTACAAAAATATCATCATCAAAGTAACTTAGAAATCACTTTCCTCCTGCTAAGTAGTTTATTGAAGCTTAGATTCAAAGTCAATGCCAGATGGAAAACTGCTGCTTCTTTGTTTGGACCCACATCTCCTTATATGAAAAATGATGACATTCTAAGTGCTCGAGGGCCCAACATTCTTAATTTTAGAATATTTTAGAATAAACACGAGAGCTAAAAGAGGTGATCAGCAAAAGAGATTAACCAAGAAAGCTCTTAATTAGTGAGAAAAATGAGTGAAATTACCACTAGAGATATCTATGTCAGTGTCTCTGGTCTTTTGTAACTAGGTTCAGGTTGTTTTTTTTTTGGGGGGGGGCTCGTAGAGTGCTTATGGTTGTTATTTTTGATTATATGAAACAAAATTCAAACTTAGATTATCTCTTCTGCATTAGATTCTGATAAATGTTGCTCAAGTACTGACAAAGATAATATCATAAACATTAAAAAACTTCACATAAATAAATTATAACAGTCAAGACAGAAACATATTTTACCAAAATATGTAATGATTGATGGCTCCTTTTCTCAGTTAAAAACAGCATTTGAAACCCTGTCTGACTTTAGCTGCCTGTTAGAGCTTAAATTTTCTAACAAAACAGGAATTTTTCTCTTCTTCCCCCTCCCCTACCTTTTACCCTCCCTCCCTTTCCTCTCCCCTCTTTTCTCCTCCCCTCTGTTCCTCCCTTTCAGTAGCGCTGGGGACAGAATCTAAGGTCTTGCTCTTGCCAGGCAAGTGTTTTACTACTGAGCTCTCCTCCAGCCTACAAAAGGCACTTAAAAAATCTGGCAATGTAAAGAACAAAGCTTCTAGTTGTCGTTTTTCTCAGTAATGAAACAGGTTTTATTTTTACATACCCAGACTGGCAATGAATCAAGGTGTTGAGTGAGTTTTGCTGGTGATGGGATAGAAAAGGGCATGAAAGTGTGCAGAGGAACAAGGGAAAAATACAAGCATAAAAGCACCATTTTAAAAAGGATTGCAACTGGGAGGTAGCTCAGTGGCATAAGTGCCTGCCTGGCAAACTCAAGGTCCTGAGTTCAATCCCTGGTACAAAAAAAAAAAAAAAGGATTGCAACAGCATGTAGCAGTGGAGGACTCTGCTGATGTGACCTGCGGTTCGTTAGCCATTCAATCTCTTTGAAGACCTTCCCTTACACATAAACCGCAGATCTGACTCTAATAGTACCCCACTAGATATTGAGATTGAGAATTTCTAGATGACTCATTTAGATTTTATTTGGCGAACAAAGTTAGGAATATACTAAACAGGTGCTGCAGTATGAACTGATATCAAGTTAAAAGCTGATGAGCAGGACTTCATCTCTAGTATTAAACAATAAAAACATACCATTCTTGGAGCTCAGGAGAAGGAATGAGACCTGCAGTTCCATTTTTGGAGTTTTCCAGTTTACCCTGCCACCAATTGTGATCATCCTTACTAATAATCTGGATAATGTCACCAACTCTGAATCGAATGCCAGCTTCTTTGCAGGGGATGAGGTCATCCTTGGCTGGATCATACTCAAATTGTGCTCTTACATAGATCTATAAAACAAGAGTTTGTAAGAAAGGAGGCCATTGTGATGTGAAGGAAAACAGTGAAGTCTAATCTAAAAACCACGCATTGACACAGTACAAACAGGACACTAGATGGTGAAAGCAAAACGATGCATGGAAATACGACACAAGAAATTTCTACCACTTGAAATAATATATGCTACATTTGATGTGTAGTTTTAAAACTTCACTGTTCTTATTTGAAAAGAACCCTCAAAATACTTGCTTAATAAAAATAAAGATTTAATTTCTGTTTTTGATAAAACAGAATGGAAGACATATGCTCACAATTTCTAAATTCTTAATGGTTTATACTGATGTCATGGAAAATCTGTCATGACCATGTGACAAACATTAAGCCACAAAGACCAGTGGTCAGGGCAGGTATCAACTCTAAAAAATCATGTTAAATAAAAGTCCCAAGAACTCTGGGTTGCTATCTTGCTGTACAGTGCTTATATATCAACTGGCAGGGTGTGTACACCCTGATAAATGCAATACAAGTCTTTAAAAAGTTAAAAAAATGAGCTTTATTTCTTTAAAAAGATTTAGGCTTTATAATTGTGGTTTGCACTACTTAGAGAATAACGATGAACTTGGACTGTATCTTAGCCACTGTACCACTTAAAAGCAGCACTGAGCCACAAAATATGCATAGTTCAAGGCTCTGAGTGTTTTTAAATATATTTTAGTACAAGTTCTACAGGGTCTCATTACACAGATCAGACTCATGGTACTTCTGTTTTCAGCCTCCCAAGTTCTGGGATTACAGGTGAGCGTCACTATGCCTAGTCTCAATCACCATCTCAGGGGGCCTCAAGGATGGGGCCGTCACAGCATGTTGAGGATCAGACCCTTGGCCCCTGCATCTGCTTAAGCAGCTGCTTTAATCCACTGAGCTATCTGGCAAGCCCCTTCTGAGTCTTATAATACTCAATAGTATGACAGTATTTTATGAATTATTTGATTTCTAAATGCTTTAAAGTTTGGGACTGTTACATCATTTATGCAGTCGTAAGACCAAATTGTGGGTGAATTCTAAATGGTGTTAATTTATGCAGCTCTTAAGTTCAAAATATGATCATTTTAAACACCACATTGTAAGAAAAAAATCCCATAAAATTCTATTGTTTGAAATTAAATTTTATTATTAATGGTTAAGTCAGTGTAAAACCAACCTGAAGGCTTTGGAAACATTGTGTGATTTTTTTGTTTACTTTTTGCAATCCAGCCTATAAAATTACCAGGTCCTTGCATTTGCACCTAAAATCCACACTTCAAAGTGCTGGCAATTTCAAAGTTACTTGCTAGTATTAAGCAGCACTTAACTTCTCCTGTTGAGCTAACATAGGCATATTAGGATATGAAGTGAGGATATTTATGTTCTTTTTAATTTTTCATTGTAAATGACTTCTGTTCTTATTTTTCATTGTAAATGGCTTTTAGAAATCTAGATGATCATACAAATTTAATAAAAAGCTTTCACTTCATAAAATTACCTGAAAATGTTTGCTAGCATGTAGTTTTTATTTATTTTTAGAGTTCTGTGAATTTTATAATCTTTAAAATTCTTTTCTAGCCCAGAGGTAGGCCCATGAGATCCTTACAGATTGAATTCTTAACCATCAACACAAAATTATCAGGTTGAAATTACAATAACTAGCACAGCTACGAAGATGTGAAGAAAACATCTTTATAGAGAATTAGTCATATGTAATGTGTTAAAATGAAATGGTACAAGCTCTCAATGCTCAAATGTTATGGTCCAAAATGCAAACATTATGGGATGAAAAGGGTTAATAAAGGATTGGCTATTAGCAACTCAGTTTAGAGAAGTTTCTATAGAGGATATCTATTCACCTGTCGTCCTTTTGGTTGGGTAGTTGATGGCAAGTCCTGTAGAATAAAGCCAACCCAGGAGAAAAATTTTCATTTACTTATCAAGAGCACAAGGTAATATGTGTGTTCTGTTACATTATGGTTAAAAATGAGCTAGATTTAAGTTGTAAAGAGATTATATACATTATTTCATTTCTCAGAAATGTTGTTATCAAAAAATCAAACCCAGGCCATTTAGCAGCAAGCTGAAGAAAGCAGGTAAGTTGAAGCAGAGAGAAAATGTGTTCTTAAGAAACAACTCAGCATCTTCAACACAAAAGCCACTGCAAGTGAAATAGCCTATTTAAAAAAACTCCAAACTAAAAAGAACTGTTGCCCTTTTCAACTTAATCACTCCAACCATTTAGATTTAGAAAAATTCAATGTCCTGTGGATCTCTATCATCTTAAAAGTATTGCACAGTAACTGTCATAAATGCATTCCTTTGGTAACCTATTTTAAAGTTTGAAATAAGGTCATGGACAATTTTCTTCCAGAATTTTGCTTATTGGAGCTCTGGTGGCGCAATTCATTAGCGCTCAGTACTTATATAGAATTTCTCTTACCGATAAACTTAGAATATTATTCCATTTGATATGATATCTAAAAAGGTAAAATCATTATGAATAAAACTGATACATTTTTACAGGGCAAATTAAAGTCAGGAAAAAAGCAATACTACTGAATTCTTAGAACTCTCCGTAATTTCAACTGAGCATTAGTAGCATCGGCAACTTAGAGAAGATTTAGTTAACCCCAAAGATTGCAAACCTGCACTTGTAAGTGCTTGCATTTGTTTAAGTAAATTAAAAGACCAATTTTTTCTATGTTCCAAAATGGAGAGTTGTAAAAAAATGGAAAATTTTCAAGTTTGAGTCAAATACAAAGTACTTTGTGTTAAAGATGTGATACCAGCGTGGCTTAAGTGCAGTGTGAAGCCAGTTCCTTTGCTTTTCACATCCAGGCAAGGCTTAAAATTCACGAAAATATGTGCACGTACCACAATAACAGAGGGCACACCAATTCGTAAACTTAGATAGCGGAAACTAAAATACGTGGCTGATATCCCTCAGGATGGAAATTACAAAGCCCAAGAATACCCAAATGCCTACTCTGCAAAGTCATTCCATTTCTTTATCTGTTAGCAAATTTTTAAAAATTTAGGAACTTAAAAACAAATTTCCATTTATCACCTTTGGGTAGGTCTGAGCAAAGTTATCCATACCGGTGGGGTGGTATGGAGATATTTTTTGAATGACCAGACCAGTCTCAAATTATATTTGGTCAAATATAACTAATGAAAGGGATTTTTAGGAATGAGGACATGTTGGAAAAGATTTTTCCAGGAGTAAACTATATTATAGTTGTAGTAGCATAGTATATCTGTAGAAGACAATTATTTTCACTGAACACATGTAACTAGAACACTCATGGCAGGTGAGCACCAACAAAATTGTCACACTTTGTTGTGTGGAGCTAGAGTTCTTACCGAAACAGAATTGTTAGTGCTGCTATGACCATTAGCAGGGG
The DNA here is from genome assembly GCA_004027915.1 of Capromys pilorides. Classification (NCBI taxonomy): domain Eukaryota; kingdom Metazoa; phylum Chordata; class Mammalia; order Rodentia; family Capromyidae; genus Capromys; species Capromys pilorides. The sequence continues at coordinate 8,346 of PVKN010043629.1, forward strand.
ACTGTCTGGAAGTGGAGGGGGAATCTCTCTGAAATAAGACACAAGGTTCATTAACACAGAACACCAGAACAGAAACACAGAGATATTTACATTAACAGTTATAACCACAGTCTGACAACCATTCCCTTTGAGGTTTGAACTATAAAGGTGTCATACTGACTTACTTGCGTGAGTTCACAGAAGTCTGAAAAAAAGTTTGCAGTTTGAAGACTCAAATACTGTAAGTGATGACTGCATTTCATTAGTCATTTGTTTCCTGTCTCCCACATTTTGTGACTTTTGCTTGCTTTTGAGGGGACCCAGATGAGTTGTTATATTAAAGCTCTATCAAATATTATAAGATGACAAATAGTACTATCAAATCATTGTGCTGCAGATTACATCTGCCTAATTTTTAAGTTAAAAATATGATTGAAAAGTAGTTAATAATTTTAAGTATCTCAGTGTCAAGAATTACTGAATAACTCAATTTGAAAAGAAATAAACCTAAGAGAAAGTTTTGTTGTAATCAATTTAGATCTTTCTATGATAAATATTACTAGTAAGAATAAAAGAGGGATATACACATGAGAACTTTTTTCTTTATGTCACTTTAGCGGATGGATTAAAACAATATTCTTGAGCCAATAACAAAGTTAACCTCTGGCAAAGGTCCCGGGAGCCACAACTGCTTTGCCTATTGCCACACTTTTTTTTTTGTATTTTTTTTTTTTTTTGTGGGGGAAGGGTACAGGATGCTCAGGGTCTTACTATTAGATTGGACTGGTTGTGATCCACCTGCTCACAGACTCCTAATAGTTGGGATTACAGGCATAGGCCACCAAACCCAGTCTCAATTGCCCTCTCAGCATGCCCTGGGGGTGGGGACAGCACAGCAGGCCCAGGGATGAACCCCCGGCCCCTGTGCCTCCTTGCAGGTGCTTTAATTTGCTGAGCTATTTGGCCAGCCATATAGCCACACTTCTTGATTGCCCACTCTCTGCTATTCATTACACTTAAACTCCTTTCCAGGGTCCACTGCCTTAGTGTCCAAATCAACCTTAATGATAAAAACAAGGAGAGGAAGAAAACAAATATTTATTAATTTTTGGTGTAGTAGAGTTCTTTTAAATCTTTGAAGTATGCATTTGTGCTCAGAAGACATATTCCCGTGCAGAGAAGATTTAAAGAAAACTTCTAGAACTTGCTAGCCATAAAGGAACTGGAATCCTTTTGAGGAGCACTTTCAAATGTTAGTGAGCACACTGAAGTAGGGGCCACCTCAAAGACTCAAGTTAAGAGGGCCAGGATAGGAAGAAGCTGCACTCTTTTACCAGGGAAGCAGAAAGAGGAAGGTGACCAGAAAGCCTCTCTGTGGGAAGTCTGGCTCTGGCTGGGAAGAGTCCAGCCAACTCCAACAGTTTCAATACTCCTGAGTAAAGGAGAGTGAAAAAGGCTGCATGTGGGGCTGGAAGGGGAGCATCATTATTTTTTCTATGATTAAAAGGTGAAGAAGGTAAGAAGGGGGTTCTTACTCAAGAGCATAGAATATATATGTATAATCCTGGTTCTACCCTCAAACTAGTTCAACCACTTGAAGGAAAATAACAGAAATTTATGTTAATAACTAACAGCATATTCTGCTTAGGAAAAAATCAACACTTAATTGTATTTAGTAAATGTCTTCAACAGATAAGAAATGGTATGAGTAATACCTGTGATTTTAGAATATTAGAATTATTTCCATAAAATGCACACAGGATACCCTTTCTTTCCTGGCAAGGTCTATGCACTAGGTAACATATTTTAATATTCTGAATACTGGAGCAGAAATAGTTTTGTATTTTCACTTCAAATACTTTATTAATTGAAGTTCCATAAGA
>PVKN010043630.1:0-10232 GCA_004027915.1 Capromys pilorides
AAGAAGTAGTTAGTATTACCTAACTCCCTCCAAAATTACTTGAATTTAGAAGCAGTTTAATTTCCCTACTCACTATTAGGAGCAGAAAAGTCATTCTATGTGTCTTCCATTTGCTGCTAAAAATTATTTTAGCTTTGGTTAACATAGTCTTGGTGTTTTAAGACTTGATAAAATACAAATACTTCATTTTTGTTTTCCTCTTTTTTTTAAAGGCTACTTCATTCAACTCTTTCCAAAAGTACTGTCAGGAGTTCTATTCCAAATAATTTAAAATCAAAAGTGTTTAACAGTCTGGAGGCAAGTGAGGTTTTTATTGCATTTTTATGGAGAGTAAATGGAGCTGTACACACAGGCTAGAGAGGAGCTCCACTGTAAGGCTTTAGAATGCCCTGCTGTTGCACCCCAGCAATGACTCATGTTGCAAGAATTACATCTCCAATCTGCTTCCATTGGCTGGCCAGGCCAACCAGGCCCTGGGCACCAGCAAGCAGGTTAACTCCTTCTTGATCCTTAGGAATTTTCAATAAGAGGGCTTTCATGGCCCTATGAAAGTTAAGGTCATATTTCTCTTAACTTTCAAATATTTTCTGAATATGAAGAACTATATGATAAACTATAACCACGTCTTACCTTCACAAAGTTGTAAAATATATCAGAGTTAGTATGTATTTTTAATAGTTCCAGGGTTTTTGTGTTGAGAAATGTAGAGATCAGATAGAAGTGAAAAGATGAGATAGAAGATAAATTTTATGTATTTATTTATTTATTTATTTTGGTGATACCAGGGATCAAACTCAGGACCTTGCATTTGGAAGGCAAGCACTTATTCCACTGAGCTAGCTCCTCAGCCCTGTAAGAGATAAATTTTATCACTGGTGGCAAGATAGAAGGCTTGCAGTAAAGTAATATGGATCAAAATCATAGGGCAGGATCAGATCTGCAAAATGTTTGTGAAACTATAACTGACAGAATTTGCTAATGGAATGGTTGGGCTGTCTGGAAAGGAAAAAGAAAAAGAAATTTCAAGGACAATTTAAAGATTTCCTACCTGAGAATTTAAAAGGACAGGGTTTTCATTTACTGAGATGGCAAATATTGTAGGAGGAGCGGATCTGGAAAGGTCAGGAATTTGGTTTGTGATGTTTAGGGATGTTGATGGGCAGTTGAATATTTATAAGTAGAAGCCAGGGAACAGCCAACACAAACCTTTTCCACCTCAAGCCCACAGTGAGTTTCCAATCCCAGTGTCATAAATAAGAGCTAACATCCTTGCCTCTAAAGTCTCCACCCCAAGACTGTTCCAGCCTCATCTCAGACAACTCCCCATCTCACTTACTTTTCTTGTGCTATGTGCCAGTCCCTTTCCTACTCTTCAAACTAGTCACGTATGCTTCTGTTTCAAGATATTTGCATTTGACGTTCCCTTGAACTGGACTGGCATTTCTCCAAATACAGCTATCTTCTTCACCTTCTTCACCAGGCTAAAGATACTAATTTGGGAATCATCAATATGTACATAGCATTTAAAGCCAAGGTTGTTAATAAAATCTCTAAGTGAATAAGGACTAAGAAAGGAAAGGACCAAGGATAAAAAGGGAAGGAAAAGAAAATTATGCAACAAACATACTGAGAAAGTAATACCAATGTGACAGAAGGAAATTAGGGAAGAATATTGCCCCAAGAACCAGGAGGAAATGCTAATTCGGGAAAACTAGTATATGTCAACCGAAAACAAAACATTCATTGGATTTAGCAATGTGGAGGGCACTGGTAACATTGATGAAATGGGTTGAAGAAGGGTAGGAGAAGTTGAAAGTCTAAGTGAAAATCATAGGAAAATGAAATTCGGTTCAAGATTTCCTGAACAGGAATCCAGTAACACAATAAATATTACCAAGAATCGACAAATGGATGTATAGGCTTGCAGTCATGGTGACACATGCCTATAATTCCAGCACTTGGGAAGCTGAGTCAGGAGGATCATTGCAAGTTAGAGACCAGTTTACACTACAAACTGAAATCAACACCAACCAGAACTGCACAGCAAGATCCTTTCTCAAAGAAGCCTAAACATTAAAAAAAAAATCTCTAGACAGCAAAAGAAGCAATTAACAAAGTGGAAAGTCAACCTACAGAATTGAAAAGAGGTCTCAAATAAAACAATCAAGATGGCCAATTAAAAGGAATAGACAATTCTGAAAAAAAAAATTTTAAAAAAAGTACAAATGACCAGTAAGTACATGGGGGGAAAAAAAATCCAAAATAGTTAGTCAATAGGAAAATGCAAAGCAAAACTGCATTGATTCCAGGGAGAGTACTGAGTGTTTGAGGCCAGCCTAGGCTACTTGTTGAGTTCAGGACAGCCTGAACTACACGGTGAGACCCTGTCTCAAAACGGAATAGAAAAAATCAAAACAAGAACTACAGTGAGCTTCTATCTCACCAATCAGAATGCTTGTCATCAAGAAAACAAACAAAAAAAGAATGAAGAATGGTGAGGGAGCCAAAAAATAACTCATATTGTTGGTGAGAATATAAACTAGTACAAAATAAAAAAAAGTGTAACTGCTGAAATCAGTTGGAAGATTTCTCAGAAAACTATAAACGGAAATAACATTTGACCCAAGTATTTCCTTCTTCAGTAAAGTATTAAAAGAATTAAGTAGCATGCTAAAACTTACTAAACCAATGTTTACAGTAGCACAATTTACAACAGGTAAGCTGTGGAAGATGGTGGGGATGCTTGCTAACAAAAATTTGGGATATGACGCAAGGAATAATTATTAATATAAGATGATAAATCATGATCTCTAGGGGAAATAAGTTCAAAGAATCTAGGGAACTGTGAAGATCATTTACTTTAATGTGAAACCACAAAAAATGATGCCAGCCACAGCAGTGGAGGAAAGCAGAGTGAGCCAGGAATAAAAACTTTAAGCAGTCAGCAGAGTGCTGTAGGCTGATGTTTCCAAGTACAAGGCTTGCTAGGAAAAAGAGAGGGATAATGGCCTAGAAGTATCAGTGAATAGCAAAGGAGACACAGCTCCATTTCCACCTCCCCATATTTTGTAGAGGAGAGCAAAAGATCACCCACCCTCACTTTATAGTGCTATCTAGGCAGCCAGGCTGGGCTGTACCGCAAGCATAAGCATGAAGATTTTCTTTGGTCTGCTTTTCAAAGAGTATGTTGAGAACATTCAGAAACCTACAGATGATTACTATGTAGTTATTTCTTAAACTGTAAGTGCTCTTTCATCATTAAAGTTATTTGTAAATTTTCTAACTGTACTGTCTCTTCCTATATGAATGAGTCCTGGGATAATGTATTTATTTTATTTTTTATTTTTATTTAGGAGGAGGAGTTGGGAAGGGGAAAGATGTATGGCTAACTCAATGAAACTCCTCTGGGACCTTCCTAGAATATCTCAGAAACTTCCTGATATAGGGATACTATCCTGTAACAAGCAGTGTCACAAATAAGGAGATCCAGAACATCCAGGGTTCTTGTTGCAGGTATCCACCCTCTCGGGCTTCTGTAGCAGCTTTGTTCTCAAGATCTGAAGCCCTAGATATGATTGAGACCAGCTCATATTTGGTGTAAGTCACTACATTCAGTCCTAACTATTCTGAAACTACCCCTTTTCTGCAGGTTAAGATGTTATTATTCAGCTAATACTGTTCATTTTTAGAGTTCACTCCACAGATTTGATTTGCAAAAGTGCACCCAAATTAGCAGAAAAAAGAAAAGAAGAGAGTATCAGGGCAAGTGACAATTTATAGTCTCTGCTGTGGCTGATAAATACTCTACAAAATCATTTCCAAAAGCAGCATTTCAAAATGTTTGCAGCAATTATTTGAATAAAATATAGAATCTTATTATAACTTTTTTGAGTGACCTCATTTAAATAAATAATTTCTGATATTTAAACATATGTACATTAACCCTGTTACTGTCTACTCAGCTTGTTAGCCTTTGATTCTTTAAATTTCCTGCTTCATGAAAGAGCCCTAACTGGTAGTTACTACCCCCCTTATGAAGTAAGAAGCATTTTTCTACGTACTGTTCTCATGTCCTCTGATCGCACCACTTTACACTTATTCAAGGACATTGCTCTAACAATTGTTCCCTCTTTCTTGTATCATCAAATTTTCCTTCTACTGGATCATAATTATTTTGCAATTAAGGGTGCAATTATCTTATCTGAGATAAAATAAATCACTTGATTTGTTGGCTTTGGGATCAAATCCATGACCATCTGGCTTCTAATTTAGCCAACATTCTGTTCAAGTATTTAGGATTCACTTGTATGCTACCTAAGACATATATCAAGAAATCAGCTAACAAACTATTATTGCTTAAAAGGTCACATTTTAATATGTTCATATAATGATCTGAATATGTGCAAGGTGCTAATGAGATGGCATTTTTAAGAAAGCAGAAGTCAAAGCTAATGAGATAGCTCAGAGGACTAAGTGCCGCCTTAGGCAAGTGCAGGGGATGGAGTTTGATCCCAGGTACCGCATGTCGTGCCTGCTCCATCCCTGGGCACACTGAGCCACTGACTGAGTCAGGGCATGGTAACATGTGCCTATAAGCCCAGTGTCAGGAAGCTGACAACAGAAGGATCACTATAAGTTCGAGCTGCATAGTGAGACCTTGAAAAAAAAGAAAAGAAAAGAAAAAGAAAAAGAAAGAAAGCAGTCTTGCTGTTTGAAAATCTATGAATTGATCTCCAGAGGTTATGTTTACTTACCATAGTGAAAATTTCAACGTGAGTGAGCTTACATTACAAGTAATGCTTCTAAGGGTCTCTTTTACCAAATAGCACGCACTTACAAGAAAACTTGTCATGAATGTGCTTGGAATAAAGCCAAATTAGTATAGAACTGAATGCAACCTTTGTGGTGACCTCATTAGTAGCTACACAGACCTACTGAGGTAACCACTCATAGCTTACGATGAAGCACTAGAACAGTGGTTGGGAGAGCAATGTGCAAGAGTCATTCTTAGCTCAGCTCATCTTCTCAATGATTTCATTCTCTAACATGGGAAGGTGGAGAGGAGAATGCATTTACTCTGGAGAGAGCTTTTGCCAAAGAGGATACATTTCAAATGAAAGAGTACCTATTTCTTGTCCACTGGTTCCCAACTACAGGGATATCTGGTATACCAAGGTTTACCTAGGTGCACATTAAATTGTACATAACATATGACAACTTTTTTCTTTTTGTAATGCCTTGGCCCTCATATATACTAGGCAAGCACTCTACTAATGCTCTTACTCCCACACCCAACATGTTTATCTATTTGGTCTTTTGAGACAAGATTTAACTATGTAGCCCATATTGGCCTTGAATTCTAGCCCAGTATGATTTTGAACTTCTGGCAATCTTCCTGCCTCGGCTTTCCAATGGCTAGAATCACAGAAATTTGCCATCATGCCTGGTGCAACATGTTACATTTTCAATGGAATCTTTTTCCTCTACCTTCTGTAAAATGGTTTATCAGTGCACTCCGCAATATGAAAGGCATTGCTTATAATGAGAGTACTAACATGGGCATCTAATCTTCCTGTCTTATCATTTAGTTGGAGAGATAAAATTTAAAGCCATTGAATATAGTCAGTGTCCCACAATCTAGCAGAATTGATTTGGTTTGGAGGGCACATTAGTTTTAGAAATGCACCATGAATGGAATTAAAAATCCAGTCCCTGCACTCCTTTGTCTTATGCTTTCCAAACATCAGTTGACAAAAATCTGTTGAGTGCTGCCTGATGTCAGTCAGGCACTGTGCTTGGATCAGAGAAAGCTAAAGTAAACAAGATAGCACTCTGCGGGTAATGAGGCTGATATGTAAGCCGCTCACACACCCCCAAAATATAACTCTATTCTTGTAGAACACTCTAAAGACATTACGGTTACCATACTCCCTTCTCCCTCCTGGGGCGCGTGGCTTTTTAATCTTACTATAAAAAACACTTTGGAGCGAATGAGGTACAAGCACCCACCCCAAATTTGTAGTGTAAAAGAATAAGTGGAAACGGCACTCTTTTCTGTCCCTAGAAACATGAAGAGTCTGCGTGCTCCCGGGTTTCTATTCTTTTGGAAGCCATCAGAGATCTTTAACAGCAATGATGACAAAGGAAAATTGCATTCTGATGCAGAATTCAGTCCCTTCATCTTTCTCTCTTCTCTACAGCATGAAGCTAGGGGCTCATAGAGGATCTAATATCAAAAGGAAGAGGGCAATACCACTACATGGAGAGAAAAAAAAATAATTACCAAATTTCCTGAATAGTAAACAGCTTAAAAAAAAGAAGAAGAAAAAGTCGAACCCTTTGATAGCTTGGCCCCTGGGCTGCCCGTGAATGCCTTAAGGATTATATCATCAGACTGACTCCAGCCGCCCGTGCTATTGTTTCAGAAAAAGGAAACTCGGAATAAGGGCAGGAAAAAAGAAGAAAAGAGAGGATGGGTGGATTCAAGGCTGCCTCTCGCGGAGGGCAGGAGGGCAGAACTTTATTTTGAAAGTGCAGATCTCAAATGCTACCGGAAGTTAGACAAATTAAATAAATTCTCAAAGTCTTTGAATAAAGGTTTTGGGGGCAGGCATTTCTCCTTTTATTGAGGAATTAAAGTAAAATTGGATTCCATAACTTTTCTACCACAAATGACATTAGCTCAAGAGAGATAAAGCCAATAGTTGCCAAAAAATGTTATAGCCAAAAACTATCACCGGGGGGCAGTCTTGTGATTATTAAATTTCTTCTGTCTTCCTACAGTAGCTTTTACTACCCCCCTAACCCGCACTCCCCACACTCCCTGCTTCTGAATCTGAGGTTGAAGGGTGAGAAAAACAGGCGGCAGGGGAAGCAGCCTACAACGGAGCCTTACAAGCTCCTCAGTGAGTCAGGAGATGCACCGCACGTGAAGGCTCGAGGTGATGTTGAACAATCACGAAACCTCTCTCGGGTCTCTGAAACTGAAAGCCTCCGAGCTGGGGCAAGAGGGAGGGCCACAGACACTAACCGAGCCTGGGGTCCTCGCAACCTCTGCGGGACACGTACTCCGTGTTCCCTCCACCTCTGCACAGCACGCAGAGGTCTCTGTGCGCGCAGCTGCTTCAAGCTCTGTGACTTCCCGACTTCTGACTCCCGCCACGACCGCACAGATCCCACAGCGAAGAAAGAAGGCGTGGGCCCCGCGAGGCCCCGCGCTAACTCGACTCTAGCAAGTGTCGCCTCTGACTCTAGGCCTCCCGTTGAAATCTAGCAGCGGCCCCACAGTACAGTTAGACGATCCAGTGCACAAGCGAACATGCTCTCTGGTTCACGGAGTAGCTTCTCTGTCCAGATCTAGGCACCCTGGCCCGCCGATCGTCCCCATCTTGTACCTGGATCCGAGGCCGACCTTTCACTTCCTGCCAGGGCTGGCCCGACGGAGGGGTCGCGCAGTGGCAGAGGGATCCCACTCTGGCTCTCGGGCTTCCCCCGGCGCTGCTGGAACCACGGAATCGTCTGAAACTTTCCGTGCTGTTTCCCATTTAAGGGGGTAAATTGTTAGCATTAAGCACCTCTAAGACCTTCAAGTGGCCAGCAGATAAAATTGGTAAAATTGCAAAATACAGCGGTCTCCCACCCGGGAGCTCAGAGGCGCGGGGCCCTGCTGTCTGCGCAGGGTTTGCCCCTTGGCGTGCGTGTGAGCAGGAGCGGCCGTAGATCCAGCGGCTCAAGAGCTGCAGCTTGAGAAATAAAACCCCAGAAAGCCAAGGCTAAACTCCAGTGCCTCTTCCACCAAACGCTGGTGGTGGGTTGCGGGAAGACACCTTTCAGTGCGTCCACATGGGACTATCAGGAAAGAAGGAAACTTTCCCGAGGGAGAAAATGTCAGGCAAAGGACTCGGGGCGTTTTGAAGGACGTGGCCTCGGCCTTCCTCTGGAAGCCTCCTCCTGCCCACCCTCCCGCGCGACCTCTGAGCCCGCAGCGGGGCAACTGGAGCCCGAAGGCCCAGTACCAAGCTCCTGCGGGCTCTAGCGTTGCAGCCCAGCCCGTTCCCAGCAGTTGTGTCCACGGGATAGGCGCTTCTAGGAATCAGGGCAGAGCAGTGGCTTTTCAAATTCGGAAGGGAGAAAAAAAAAAAATGAAGTGGTATTTTTTTCGCCTCTAGAAGACAAGGGAAGAATGTAACACCTGGGTAGAACAGGCAGGAGAGTTCGCCCTTCTTCGCCTCCACGCTCCTAAAATAAGACGAAGATGCCTTTGCCCGCTCATGCTCACGTAGAGAAGGAACGCGACGAAGACAGAGCTGGGCCAGCTAGCTATGGGAACCTCGCAGCCAGTGCCGCGGCGCCAGAGCACCCAGCGGCGAAGATCGCTGCGCATGGAGGAGCACATGAAACCTCCAGGCGCCGTGGGTCTGAAACAGGCGAGGAGAGAGACGCCTTTGCTCGCGGCGCAAGCTTCCCGGCCGGCCGTCTGGGCCTGAAGCTTGACCCCACCATTCTCCCCCACCGGTTTACTCTCTTTCGAGGCCGGGCGCACCAGAAGTCGGAGCTGCTGCAGTTGCCGGCCTGGGAGAAAGGCCGCTAGGTCTGCGTCTGCAGATCCAGCACACACGCAATTTTGCCTGGAGCCTGGCGCCCTTCGCGTCACTGGGGGCAAAGAGAGCCTGACAGTTTTCCCAGGCGAGTAAAATTCGCAAAGTTTCTATTTGTGCTTCTTCCTCCCCGCTTCCTGCTATCCCCGGGTCCTGGACCTCCTTTTTGCCTGCCTTCCCTCCACCCACCCACAAGGAACACGGGATGGGAGCCAGAAGCTGCTGTCAAATCAAGCCAGAGAAGGAAGCGCGGGGTTAAAGCTTTTCCTGAGTCCTAGCTGTCAGTTAGGTTATTTAGCAGTTACACATCGCAAAAGCATAGGCCTGTCTCACCTACATAGGTGTAGTGGAAATGATCACAGGCGTTAAAGTCTAAGGGTATTCCCAGGAACACCGTTCTAACTGCAGATGCCTCTGCTTCTTCGTCCAAAAAGCTGTGCTAGACAGGATCTGAGCTCTAAGGAAGGCTTTAAGGGGCTAGATTTCCCCCAGTATCATAATCACGGAGCCACAGGCCACTGGTTTTTTTCGCCCCTATATCTCCTGGTTGTTGTCGGGTCTGTTTATGCCCTGATGAAACAGATATTTGCAAAAGTCACATGAAACCGGCTTAAAATCTAATCTATTGGTCAAATGATAACCATTTCCATGAGGAAGAATAAGTTTAAGAAAATTATAGTGCAACATGGTGACTACAATTAGTATATTTTATTCTTCAAAACGGGTAAGAGTACACTTTAACCATCCTTAACACATACACAAAGAAGTATAGAAGGTGATTCTGTGTTAATTAGCTCAATGCAGCCATTGAATAATGTATTCATATTTCAAAACAAACACAGTAAATGTGAAAATTTCATTAATTAAATTATTTTTCTAGAAAGCTAAGTGAAAAAAGACAAACCAAGGTATATAATGTATAGGTTACAAATGCCTTTTGATGAATGTGATCACTGAATATACCTAAATTGTATATACCAATAAACTTAAATATTTTGAAAAACTAGGTAGTCTGTAGACTTTCCAACTTGAGAAGTAGTAAAATGTGGGTGAGTCTTCCCGTATTCTTTTCTAGTAGTTACATTCCATGGAAATGGAAATGATCTGGACAGTCTCGTGTGTGTGTGTGTGTGTGTGTGTGTGTGTGTGTATGTGTGTGTGTGTGTGTTTGGACATGTGCCCCTGTGTGCTTGCCTGCTATTAAAGTGGACCCTTGTGGAAACAATCCCAAATCATCCTTTCCCTTTCTTTGCTGCATGCATTTAAAAAAAAAATGTTGATTTTAGGGGTTATGATTCTCCAGTTCCTCAGAATGCTCCTGAAAGAAGAACAGCTTGTAAGAATGGAAAGCATTATTTAAAAGGGATTTAGCATATTGCTCAGCATAACCCCTACGGATAGTAGGACTTGGAGCACAGGTTATCCCTTCGTCATTTCACAGCAACAAAGGAGTGAAAGTGTGAGCTCCTACAGGACAGAAGACTCAGTTCTACTTCCAGTGATAGCCCAGAGTGTGCATGTATCCTGAAGGCTGAGCCCTATTACTCTGACAGGTGAGACATGAACTTCTCACAGACCTGCCACAAAACCAGATTGGAGTTCACTGGTTGAGTTCGTATTCAGATGCACATACAC
>PVKN010043631.1:0-10272 GCA_004027915.1 Capromys pilorides
GCCCCCCCCCCCTTTTAATTAAATAAAAAAATTTTTTTGCCCTGTACTTCCAGATGGCCTTGAACCTCAGGCTGTGGCAGGGCAGATCCTGCTGGGGGCTGGGCGCTGGGCACTGACCAGGGAGGAGGTAGTGTCTTTGCTGGTGCCAGGAAAGTAGGTGAAGGGCATGGAGAAGAGGCCGATGCTGAGCCTGGGAGGGCGCTTCCTGTCCTTGCTCCTCAGCAGTGCTGTACCCGAGGCTGAGGCAGGAGACTCTCAAGGTCAAGCCTAGCCTGGGAGAAAGCTGGTGGGTTTTCCCAGGGCGCATGCCACAGAGCTTAGGATGTTTTTGTTTTGAGAGGGGATGTGGTCTGGGCCTCCTGGACTGAAGTGACCCTCCTACCTCAGCCTCCTGGGGGAGCTGAGGTCACAAGCATGGTCCTCCACGCCCGATCTCCCTTGAATTTCCTTTTCTTCCTTCAGCAGCCCTTCCTTTTTTTCTAAGCCTGTTGAATCTTTTTATCAGTTTTGCTTTTGTTGCTTATTGGTACTGTACATCTGTTTGGGACCCAGTGTGAAGTTCTGTGTTGGGAGCTGCAGCAAGCTAAAAATTGATCACGTGTCTAGGTGGGACTGGGCCTCAGGGCCTAAAACCAGCAAGCTACCTCACTCCTGGGATAAACATCCTGTCTGGTTAAGGTTGGCTGTTGGTCGCTAGACAACCTTGTGTCACCTGTTACTAACTTTGCAAAGTATAAAGGACCATTTTGTTGTGCGTTGTGTAAATCCTGTCTGTCTGACAGGCCAGTGACCACCTAGCCCAGCCTTTGTCTTCTAGTCTGTCTTTCTCATCCTTGTCGTCATGTGTCCCCCGGTAGAGCCATTCGCAGTGGGGCCAACAGATCCCTACAGTTCTGTGCGTCATGTGAGGATCAACAGAGGCACAGTCGTCGCTGCTGTGTGGACCCTCAGCTCTGGACGTTTTAAAATGTAGAATTTGTTAACTGGAGTTGCCCAGCTGTGCACTAAAATGCCAGCCCTTCCTTAGTCTTCTTGTCTAATTGTGGCTTTGCTCCATCACCTTTCCTAAGTGTGAAGTATTATCTTTGTTATCTGTGGTACTGGGAGTTGAACCTAGAACCTTGTGCTGAAATCCACTCCCATTTCTCTCTTTAAAATTTGAGAGAGGGTGTCTCTGGCCTTGAACTGGGATGCTCCTGCCTCGGCCTCCTGAGGAGCTGCAATTGTAACCATGTGCCACCACATTATCAGCTTTCCCATTGCCGTCACCTGCAGCTTACAGGAGGAGGGGTCTCCCCTGGCTGCAGGGCTCGTGGTCCACGGTGCGCTGGCTCTGAGGCTGGGAAGGTGGAAGGCACCCTGATCCCTGGAATGACATCTTAGAGGTGAGAGGAGAGACGGAGGACAGAGGCGGGGCTCCTGATTCTCCCATCTTTTCCTGTCACACTGTGTGCCTTGAGGAGGGGCAGCAGTCCTGACTGTCGCCCCTGGGGAGTTCCCCACAGGGGGCAGCCCCCGACTGCCTCTGGAGACCGGCAGGTAGCGTTTCCAGAAACCAACTCTGACGCAGTATTCCATGCTTCATCAAATTCACCGTCACTCATGGTCACCCTGAAAACTTTGGGAATAAAAGTGTAAAGGAGAAGCGGGATGCTGCTTTCTCTCACAGAGAGGCTGCCGTCCCTGGCACTCTGCTCTGCGTTAAACGGGGCTGCTCTCTGGCTCTGTCTCATCTACTGTTGTAGTTTGAGATTTTGCAAGGGGAGCAATACACTACAGGACACCTATTTTATAAGATTGTTTTATAATGAATCATCCAAAGAATGAAATACAAAGTGCAGGAAGTCTGTCCGCACACTGAAGAACAAAGACTCGAGCTGAGGGCCAAGAGCCCTCGATAACGTCCTGCGTGAGTCCAGCTGCAGACCCAGAGTCCATGACGGTGCCTCCCACAAGGCCAGTGGAGGCCTAGTGCCCTGGCAGTGTCATGTCCGTGCAGGCTTACTTCACAGATCTGTGCTGAGGAGGCCTGAAGGTTAGAGGAGGAAGGGACCCAGTGTGAAGGGTCCCAGTGTTTGGGACCCAGTGTGAAGTTCTGTGTTGGGAGCTGGACCCACTGGAGGAAGCCGAAGGTCCTCAGCGAGCTGAGGGCCCTGCACTGGAGCCAGGAGGCAGTGCTCAAGGTGAGGACCAGAGCTCTCCTGAGAAGGACCGCGGCCACCTCGGAAACAGTGAGGCCCCAAGCTCTGCTCCCTAAGAAAAGCGGGAGCTCACCAGGAAGGCCAGCATGCCCAGGCTGACATGACAGGGGAGCCCGCAGCTCCAGCAGCTTTCCTGACAGCCTCCCGTCAGCTTCTCCACTCTGCCTCCCGCTGCTGGCAGTGATCCTGAGGGGGCCTCCCACGCCCAGCACCTCACTGGGTTAGTTTAACTGCTGTAAGTCACACCTTGCTGGTCAGCGTTCACAGTGCTTGGTGTGGCTGCAGTCTAGTCACAAGTGTCCTATTCAGCCCTGTTTGGTTTCCACTCGGCTGGGGCTGGAGCTTAAGCTTCTGATCTTTACTGAACTCAAGGAGGACATGTCCAAGACCAGCTGACCCGCGGGTGGCAATCCACCACGCATCCTAACCTAATTTCCCACAATACCAAGCATGCTCACGTGTGGCGTGGGGTCCTAGGGAGCGCCGAGCACCTCGCACTGTCAGTGCAGCGCTGCAGCTCTGTTTCCTGTAGACCTGGAGCGCGCTGGGAGCGGAGCCTGGGAACAGTGCCTCCTGCGAGGTTGTTCAGGGCTGCAGCCGCGCCGTACCTGCCAGCAGTGCTGGACGTGGAGGGTGGAGCTCCAGCAGTCCCAGCTCCACCCGAGCTAAGCGAGGGTGCAGGGTCAGAAGTGCATGAAGCAGGGGTCCAGGGCAGGTGCTTGCCTCACCCGTGTGAGGCCCTGCCTCGCTCCTAGCATTGCCAAAAATCTTTGGGTGACATGGTGTTACAGTTTTACACATGTTCATTTGTTAAGAGATACAGTGGGCCAGGTGTGGTAGTGCACGCCTGTGGTTCCAGTGCTTGGGAGGAGGCTGAGGCAGGAGGATCGCCCTGAATTCAAGGCCAGCCTAGCCTGCACAGTGAGACTGGGTCTCATAAAACCAGAAAAACTAATAGAAGAATTACGAGGAGATGTGTGGCCGCTGAGCTGCATGCATTTCCAGTGTGCATGGGCAGCTGTGTGGGTGGCCCCGCTTTCGGGCATGGCCCTGGCAGGAGAGGCACGTGGCTGGCCCCCACTCAGGGCCTGCAGTTTTCAGTCCTCATCTCGTGCTCCTCGCAAGCAGCTCGGGGGGATCCCGGGCTGAGCCCTGCGGGAGCAGCCAGCTGTGTTTGCAGGGCAGAGTGGGCCAGACTCAGGCGCCTCCCTGGAGGCTGGGCTGTACCCTTGTGGGCTGGCGTGTGAGCTTGGAGCTTCCCCTGCCCAGAGCCCTGCGCTGGAGAGCCGCCTGCTCCCTGGCTGCTGCTCTCAGCTTCCTCGCACTGTCATTCTTTATTTATTATTTGATTTTTTGAGACAGGATCTCATTGTGCAGCCCAGGCTGGCCTTGAACTTGCTTTAGTCCTGCTGCTTCAGCTTCCCGCGCCCACACATCTGAGCAGCGGGGAGTTAAGGGATGCGCTCTTGCCTTGTGGCAAGTTGGTGAAGCTGCAGGTTGCTGGGTTGGGATTCTGTCAGGTGTGTGTGTGCGCACGCGGGGTCAAGTCCTTGACCGGCTCCCAGGGTCAGAGCCCGAGGCTGGTGTCCGCCCACGTGTGTGTGCCAGCGGCACTCACTGCTGGTAAAAATCGTGCCGGGCTGCGTCACCCAGGTGGAAAGCACAGGCTGGCTTGGGCAGCGATTGCTTCTGCCCCTTGGCCCAGATCCGGAGGGCAGAGCAGGGGAGGCCAGCGCTCCGGCACACACTGACGCAGCCATTGCCCCCGGAGGGCCTGTGGCTGCGGCGCTGTGGCCCCTTTGTGTCCACTCTTGTTGGCCGGAGGAGCCGTGTCTCGATAGAGCTCCCTGCACATGTGCTTGCGGTGCCTGTGCCCAAACATGTCGGGTGGCATGCAGGGCGGTCCCTGCCTCAGCCCCTTGGTCCTTCAGCTCAGACTCTCCTTCAAGGGATTGCTGCTGTCCAGAGTCCAGCCCAGAGTGTGCCCTGCTCTTGTGAGAAAGCTGACCTCCTGGGGCTGTGGGGTCCTCTTGGATATTTGGAGTGGGCTGCTTCAGAGGCTGGAGCCCCACCCTTCACTTCTGAGCGCAGTGCAGATCCAGTCTTTCCTTGCAACGGCACCTCCTGCCTGCCCAGGCCGGGCTCGAGCTCTGGGCCCCAGTGACCTCACCTCAGCCTTTCCAGGAGAGCACTGGCATTTTTTACCAGTTACAATCAGTTAAAAATCATTTCACGAAGAACATTTACATAGGTGATAAGCTTTTAACATACGTTTTCTAAATGGTCAAGGTTTTTCCTTTCTTTTCTTTTTTATTTTGAGACAAAGTTTCACTATCCAGTTCAGGCTGACCTTGAACTCAACACGTAGCCAAGGCTGTCCTCAAGCTGCCTCAGCCTCCTGAGTGCCGGGGTTACGGGCGTGCATCCCCATGCCCGACAAGGCCAAGGGTTTCTCTAAGTAGAATGTCATGAAGCCAGCTCTGGGAATCTGTCTACAGAAACATTAGAAAGTTGGCCATAACAAGATACAGTCAAAACACAGAGGGCAGAAAATGGTGTGTAGGACAGAAACCTCCCTCCCTTAAGTTATAAGGAAAGAAAATGACAGAAGAGTGGAGTAGGGATGGAGCGCTGCGCTGAGGAGCAGGAGGTGCCCAGCCGCACTGCGAGGCCCAGAGCTCAGCTCAGCCTGCTCGTTTGCTGCCGCACTGGCAGAGGCTGCAGGTTCCATGCCCAGGCCCGACAGGGCCGTAGGTCTGCTCACCTCTTCTGTTTCGAGGTTTTGTTTCTTGTGCTGGTGATTAAGCCCAACCCTCCCTACGCTCCACCCCTAAGCCTAGCCTGGCACTTAAGACTCATTTTTGTGGGTTCGTAATTGTTCTTCTTTGGAGAAAACCTTACATTAGCAAAATCTTTTTAAATTAAGATCAGTCTGTGTCCTCGCCTCCAGCAACTGCGCTTGCGTTTCTTGTACCAGAAGTAAACTGAGAATGCATTGGTTGGCAGGGGACTGACTTAAAAGATAACTAGCCTCTTGGGGAGGGTCTCCATGTTGCCATTGAGAATCAAGCTAGCAGGGGCTGGGGACGTAGCTCAGTAGCTCAGCTGTGCAGCACTGGCCTGGCAGGTGTGAAGTTGTGAGTTCGATTCTTGGTGCTAAAGAAAAGATGCTAACAAGGGAATATTGTACAGCTTTAAAAAAGAGGTAAAACCTGCCCCATACCACAGTGTTTATGAACCTCATGGGCACTGTGCCAGTCACAGGCTAGTTGCAAAAGCACAGATACTGTGGGATTCATATAATTTCACAAGAGGTAGTGAAAGCCACTAAAATAAAAACACCAAAACAGAACAAACAAAAAAAGAATAGGCTACAGAGGGCTGAGCAAGTGAGAACTGGTGTGTTATATGTGTTGTTGTGTTCCGGTGTCGCATGAACGTTCCAAAGGAACACACTGAACACAGCTCTGCACTAAGCATGGCCCCGGTAGTGAGTTTTGTCTTGGCAGCGTCTCAGGCTGACCCGGAGGAGGGCAGTCCACTGGTGTGCACAATGGGGGAGGCCTCGAAGATGCGGTATCTGGAGGGGGGGTTGGCGAAAGGAGGTCTTGGAACAGCGTGAGCTTCAGAGGGAGGACTCGTCCTCCTCACTGTTGGCACTGGGACATGCAGGGGCTTCTGGGAGCTGCGGGCGTGCTGCCCGCTGTTGTGGCCATGACCCAGGAGGCCAGGGAGGGGAGTGGGTTTGGCAGGTCTTGCGCCTCCTGTATTCTGTGCTGCTGGAGTTGTTGCTGTGAAGCAGTGTCGGTTCCGCCTCTCAAACGTCAAGCTGGGTTAGCAGATCTGCACAATGTCCAAGGCGTTGCTCGCATTCTGCTGTTCGCACCCCGGGCATGAGGGGCAAGGTGGTGTGAGGCGTGGGTAGGAAGTGGGTTTGCAGGTTACAGGTTTCCTCCATTCTTGCTTGAGAGGAAACCAGTGTTGTTGCTCTGCCCATCTAGCGTGACTTTGTGGTATAATTTACCTTTGTGTGCGTGTCTGTGGTTTACAGATGGAAACGTTTTTTCCTGAATTACTGAGGTGACCGAGCTAGAATCGGGAGAGGGGGCTCTGCCAGCCCTAAGTGATGCCGAGGCGACAGAGCAGCCGCCAGGGCTGCGGGCTCAGGAGCACAGTTGAAGGGCTGCGTTGCTGCCAGGCGAGGAAATCGCTGGAGAAATGGGAGCCCTGGCGCCCGGCCCAGCCGCTTTGCGTGAGCACTCTTTCAAGAACCTGGGGTGTCGAAAGAGCCCTAAAATTCTCTGTGTAAACTTCGCACGGCACTTTACAGCCGGCCCTCCACTTGAGAGACATGTGAAGTCGCTTTGGTGCTGCAGTGCTGGGAATTTGCCCCTGGGGCACTTTATTTCTGTTTGACTTAACAAATGCTCAAAAATCCCCATTTTCTTTTTATTCTCCAAGTGAAGTTGGAGAGATGCCCAAGCGTTTACTTTTTCATTGAGCAGAAACGTTCAACCAAATCATTTAGAAGTTACAATCTGGGGCTTTTAGAAGTCATTCTTCATTTATCTTGAGGGGGCTCTATTAGATTTTAATTAAAAATTCTTTATAACAATTATAGAGAACGTTGCACTGAGATACGGTTCACGTCACAGGCAGCCCACCCACTGAACAGCCGGTGGCCGTGGTCGGGGTGCTTATAGCCGTGCGGCTCTCCATTCCCCTCTGGGTGTGCCCTGCGCTGCGCTCGCCCACTGAGGTACCCATGAGCACTCTGCTTCTTTCCACCGTGGGTTGCTCTAAATGCGGTCAGCACTGTACAGGTGTCTGCATGAATGGCAGCTTCCGTTTCTCTAGCCTTGTCCACCCAGCCACCTGTGCCTCTGGGTTCTCCCCCACCTGCCATCCAGGTGGGCGTGAAGGGCCTCTCGTGGTGGGTTAGATTCTCATTTTCCTAAGGCCCCATCTGTGAGGTTCCTCTTCTTTTCCTGAGCCAACTGGCATCTGCACCTCTTCTTTTAGAGATGTCTATCTGCATCTCTTGCCTGTTTCTCAGTTGGGCTGTCTTTATGCTATTGAGTTTGAAAAGTTCTTTTTCTTCTTTGGGTTCCACACGTACCCCTCGTAAAATAGCCGACTTACAAATATGTTCTCTCATTCTGAGTTTTCTTCATTCGTTTGTTTGCTTGTTTCCTGTTGCATGAACTCAGTGCTGAGCTACATCCCCGTCTCTTTTGAAGAATGTGAGATGGATTCTCTTTTAAGTGTCTAAGCCTGGTCTTGAGCTTGGGACTCTCCTGCCTCAGCATCCTGAGTAGCTGAATTATAGGCCGGTACCAGTACTACTATTATATCTTTACTGTCTTGGTGGTATGGAATTTTTTTTGGTCTTTTTGAGATAGAATCTTGCTATGTAGTTCAGGCTCGCCTTGAGCTTACTTTTGTAGCCCAAGCTTGTCTCAAACTTGCACCGATCCTCCTGCCTCAGCCTCCCAAGTGCTGGGATTATAGGCGTGTGCCACTGCACTCAGTGGTATGGATCGTTTTTATGCTTTTTTTTTTTTTTTTTTGAGGGACTGTGGTTCGAACTCACCAGCTTGTGCTTGCCAGGCCCGTGCTTGTGCCCAGGAGCTATCTCTCCAGCCCCTGGATTATTTTTGATGAAGTGCAACTTAGTGTTTCTTTCACTCCTGTGCTAATGCTTTTGTAACCCTTGCCCCGCTGAAGTTAATAAAGATGGAACACTTCTTCTGAGAGTCTCCTGGCTATCACCCTCAGGGCGAAGTCTGTGATGCCCTCGGGTGAGTTTGTGTGAGGCTATTGTCTGCCTGGGAGCTCTCTTGGCAAGACTGTCAGTTTCCTCTTTGCTTGTGAGCTCTCAAGCGCATTAGCTCTCTTTCAGAGAGAGCCGGTGCTGGGCTGGGCTTGTGCTTTTGGGGATGGGCGGCCGTGGATCTGAGGCGACTGACTCATCTCTTCACGTGATCATGAGTTTAATATTTATGGAGACTTAATTGTACCTTGTACAGGCCGGCAGCATACGCTGCAGGGAGGTGGTTTCTGTACACAAATCACAACCTGTAAACACTGCGGCGTGGTCACATGGCATCTGTGTGTCGTGACAAAGCACCCCAGTCAGCCGCTGGGAGGACGGAGCTCACTTCCTTTCTGCCTGGGGCAGCTGCTGGGGTTTTGTGTGCTGCTTGCATTTCTTAAACAATATCGTAACTGAAGGAGTTTTGCTAGTGTTTAGAAATAACGACTGATATTTTTAGTGAGTGCTTATTCTGTTTTCTCTTTCCATGTCCACCTGTAGGCAGTTAAGGCTGGCTTTCAAATTCCGCCAGGCTCAGGGCTCGCCCCCTCCCACCCTCCCTCAGCCATGATGGGGAGCTGGGGTCCCCAGCCCATGCTTCTCCGCCCGGGCAGTGGATCCGCACCCTTGTGAGCGCTGTGAGCGAGCTGAATCCGACCCAGCGCCTCCCTTACTGTCTTCTTCACTGGAGGCTCAGCCCAGGGGCTCTTTACCACCAAGTAATGGCCCCAGGCAGCTTTACTTTTTAGTCTTCTGAGTCAGGTCCTGCTGAGTGGTCCAGGCGGGACTGGGCTTGACGATCCTCCTGCCTTGGCCTCCCTCATGCCGGGACGACAGGCGTGGCTCGCCATGCGCAGCTCATCTCTGACACTGCTGCTAACCGGCCTTGGTAGAAGACAGACGAATAGTTGATGAAGAGAACTCCGCAGAGGAATAGCAGGCTGTCTGATCAGACTCGAGGGTCCTGGCGGGCGGGTTGTGCTGCCCACCTCCTGGGGCACCTGTCTCCTGCAGTGCCCTCGGTGTCCCCAGTTGGAGGAACTGAGTCACAAGTGCTCTGGAGCCAGGGGCACCCTCCCAGCTCGGAGAGCCCTGGCGCTTCCCCAGCCAGGGCACCAGGCTAGACGTGTGTAGCTGGTGTCTGTCAGGTGTGTGGAAGTGTGCTGTGCTGATGAGCCGGTGTTAGCATGGTTTGTGTGTGGAGCCTTTGTGACCCCCAGTGGAGGAAGTGAGCCCCACCTCAGTGCTGGGATTGACCCCAGGGCCTTCGGGCTGAGCTGCATCCTCCAGGCCTTTTGGCTTTTATTCAGAAGCAGGGTCTCCCTAAGTTGCCCCGGGGAGTTAATCCTTCTGCCTCCGCCTCCCAGAGTGCTGGGAGCCCGGCCACCTTGCTAGTAGTGCAAACTAACATTGCACACTTCCTGTGTCCCAGGCACACCCGCTGAGTGCAGGGAGCACTAGGCATTCCCCGGGGACCTGAGAAGGTGCTCGAGCTGTATCATTTGCTATATCATTTCCCTGGCCAAGAAATCCCCTTCTGCGTCAGGGCTCTCCTCCTACGGGCCTCACCTATGAGGGCTTACGGGGTGGGTTGGAATTCTTACTCTCTTTTGCGTTGGCCCTGTTTCGTTATTGAGTAACTCAAGATTGGTTACAAAACTGTTTTGCTTTTCCTAGTATGTGAAAAATGTGGGCTGGGAGATAGCTCAGAGGCCTATGCACCTACTCGGCAGGCGCAAGGTCCTGAGTTCTGTCCCTGGACCTGCGTACCTTGCCGGGCCCAGAGCCAGGTGTAGTGGCGCACGCTTGTAATCCCAGCACTCAGAAAGTTGAGACAGGATTGCTGTGAGTTTGAGATCAGCCAGGGGGATACAAAAGTGAACACAAGGCCAGCCACGCTGCATAGCCGGACCCTGTTTCAAAAAGCAAAACAAAACAAAAACCAGAAAGAAAGTAAAGTGGTGCTTTCCAGATACTAAATAGAAAAAAAAAATTAAGTATGTAAAATATTGGTAATATTTGTGAGGGGAAGGGAATTTTCCACGTTAGCACCTAATTTGGTGAAGGCCTCGGCATAAATTTGTTTTCAGTAAAGCCTTTGGGTCTTATTTTGGTTGACTTTGGGAAGTTCGGAATGTTTTTATTTATTTTAGAAAGGGTAGGTGGCTCAGCGGGGGGCTCGAGGCTCGAAGGTCCACTCCAAATGCGCTCACAGTGCAGGAGAACCTGGATAGGCTGCGGATTTTCCCATAATGT
>PVKN010043632.1:0-10209 GCA_004027915.1 Capromys pilorides
CCACCACCCTAAGTCACTTCTGAATTCCAGATTCATAAAATCTATGAGATCATCCCTGTGTGTGCTACGTAGGGACTGAATTTTGGAGCAAGCTGTGGCACCGCAACAGATAACTGAAGCAGAAGACTCAGAAGCTGAAGCAAGGCACGAAGGAAAGTCCCAACAATCAGATGCCCTGAGGCGTTGGGTGACCGGATCTGAGTACCAGCAGGGTTCAGGGGAACTGTGTAAAGACCCAGGCTGGGATAAAGGAAAGGTAAAAATAGTCACAAATGTTTTATAACAGATCGTTGCAAAGAAAAGAAAAACTGGTTTGAGAGTGAATTCATTTTCCCAGTCTATTGCAGCTCGATAGCCCCTCTCTGGCCTGCAAAAGGGAGCCCAAGCACCCACAGCAATAACGTGTCACCCAAAGTCAAGTAATTCCCTCCCTGGCAAGATATGGCCGCTGTTTTCACACAGGGTCGAAGGCGCTGCTCACTGTGGGGAAGTACGGAGCAGGAGAGTCAAAATCATTTGCAGCACAGCTCGTAGGTCTGTGATAGATGTGACTCAGACACAAAGCACCCTCTTTGGGCACAGATATGCAAAAGTGGAAAGAGAAGGATTCTACAGCCCTTTTGTCTGTCATTTTACATAGTTCAATGGACAGTTGATGAGCGTATGGTGCCATTGATGTGGACTCCATTAATCTGTTGCTAATAATCACGAGTAGCAGCTCTTACCCGAGCTGTTACCTCTTAAGGCAAAATGTTATCTGTATCTTACTAAGCAGCTGTGCTTTTTACCAGCATGGATGCTCAGGGTTCCATCTTTTAGTCTTCCTAGTCCAGGCTTTCAGTATGGGATTGTGCAGAGGGGCCATGAAGCCTTGGGTGAATTCCATAGACTGTGCTCTAAGCAGGATGTTAGGGAAACTTCAGGGGAAAGCGCAGGATCTGCTGATTTTCCTCTTCCCAGTAAATCAGCCCCCCAGGCAACTGCTATAATAAATCTACCAGCTGGGAAGCGAGTCTCCATGCCAAGGGAAGGTGATGTGGTAGCCCTCTTGTGTCTGCAGTACAAATTTTAAAATCGCAAGGAAGAGGGAAAATAAAAATAACTCCTTGCGAATAAAAGCTGATACAAAGAAAGAAAATGAAAGTACTTGGGAAGAGTCTTTGGACTTCACCTTTGACATAGCAGTCAACGCCATGAAGGGATCTGTTTCCTTAATAAAACTGATCTTAGAAAAGAATTAAGATATGTGATGTACAGGTGTGAATTTCCTATAATGAATGTAATCAATATGTACTGCAACATGTGGGAATAAAAATTTAAAAATAAATCAAAACAGAGTTACTGAATTAAATACCTTATAAGGGAAAAAAATTAATTGATCCTCTCAGTGACTGGTAACCCAATCTGTCTGTCCAACTAGGTAATGGGATTTTCTTGTTGTCCTTTGCAACATAGACTCTTTCAAAATCATACAGGAACCTCCAGGTTTAGGGTTCCCTGTAGTTAGAAAAATGAAAAGAATGAACCCCTTCTTAAATCTTACTTATCACTATTGAAAACTCATAGCCTTTTGACATGAACCAAAGAAGAGAAACAGGGAGAGAAGGGAGTCAGCTGAAAGGCAGGAGAGGAGAGAAACATTCCTACAGAAAGCAGATGGAGGGGCAGTGACCCCATCCTAGCACCTGGGGGGTTCAGTGAGGAACATCACCTAAGCCTAAGCAGTGGAGACCACCTGGCAGCCTAGTGACACTTAGGGTCAAATAGAGTAAGAGTATGATGACAAAGAGCACAGAGTGCTGGAGGACATATCTTCCTTTGTCCTGCTTTCCTACAGCTGGAGTTCCTGGCCCATTCAAAACACCGCAATCGCGACTCCTCGCGATGTCCAGGAGAAGGGAACCGAAGCTGCGACTCAGGACAACCTGAGATATACTCAGGCCAGCCAATCGCTTGTCTGGCTCTCCCTCCATCACCTGCACTTCGGCTGACAGGAAGACCCTGTTGTGGACCCCGCTGTCAATTCACAGACGCAAAGCGCAGCTCGCTCCGCCTCCGCACCAGCCACAGGAACTGCCGAGCTCAATTACCATGGCCAACCCTGTGGTCCTCCACCCACCACTGACTCCTGTCCTCACAGTCATTCAGTTGACGTTAAGTCAACAGCTTCACAAATCCGCCCCGGACAGGTAGCTCTGTTTTCTAGGAGGGCTGGATTCCCTGCAGGTCTCATTCTATCCGTACACCCCACTTCCTCACCTCCATTCTTACTCTACTTCAGTCCTACATTCCCTGTTGCTTTAGCAAGCAGCTGAAGTAGATTTTTCTTAGTGAGTAGGAAGCAAGAGGTTTTTTGTTTTTGTTTTTGTTTGTTTGTTTGTATTTTAGGACAGGGTCTACAGGATCTCACTACATAGATTGACTTGTAGTGATCTGCCTGTGTTCAGCCTCCCAAGAGCTGGGATTACAGGCATGGGCCACTATGCCCAGTCTCAACCACTGTCTCAGCACCTTCTTGGGGGTAGGACTGGTTGGGCACGCTGGGGATCTAACCCTGGCCGCTGCCATCTGCCTAAGCAAGCACTTTGATCCGCCGAGCTATTTGCCCAAAGCAACAGAATTAAAATCACAGTTTTTCTTTCCCAGAATATAAATGGGGGAAGGCTTTTTTCCTTCACTTAACAAATTTCAAATCAATCCTGAGATCATTTGTTTGTCTTTTGGAAAAAATAATATACTGTTTTAAAACACAGATTTTGATTGATTGGGTGATTGATCTACCAATCACAAGCCAACAGTGAGCAGCAAATAGCAGTGACATTTCTAAGGGCTGTGCTGTGCACACAAAAGGGTGGCCACTGGGGAGCTGCACTGCACTGAGACCACTGTCACTCCACGGTTCTGTGTGCTACAGGCTCTAGTGGTTTTCTAGTTAACAGCATACAGATAGATGATAGATAGATAGATAGATAGATAGATAGATAGATAGATAGATAGATAGGTAGATAGACAGATACTCAACTCCCTCCACAAACAGATCAAGCAGGCTCTTAGGAACTCATCATTAGGTGGGAAAAAAATCTTTAAAAATTCAAGAAGACAGTCAACCTGAACAGCCACCTGAAAATGACAAAATACAGTGCTGGTGCCCTCTCTCAGCAGTGACGCCCTCTCTACTTGAGCACTTGACTTTAAAAAAAGCCTACTAACTCCTTATGCTAAAATAGAAGATCTATCATCAGAGAGGAAAAGCAACCAAAATGCAGCTTCTTGGACAACTCGCTAGAGCCTCATGTAATTATTGTCTCGTCCTCAATGCAACAATGAACATCAGTTGCAGAAAAGAAGCATTTAATCTGCAGTCATCCACCTCAACCCCAGGAAAGCATCAGGAAGCAGTGCAGGTGGGGACTGGGAACAGGCAGGCTCATGCCATTAGCACCTCATCTTGTGAGCTCAAGCGCTCCCCCACGGCTTTTGCCAACCCTTCATTCTCAGTGCTGCCATGTTCTAGCTTCCTGTCTTTGGGCTCGCTCTTGCCTACTGTTAGAATCAGTCAAGCTTTACATTGTGCAAAGAAGCCGAAGAGATACAGAGAGTAAGGCCCACGAAACACAGCCTTTGAGGAAGGGAAGTGTTTCACAGAGAACAGGAAGAAGCCACAGCGGCAGCTGAATGGTGATTAAGTTAACAATACCTGTGGGCCTCCAAAGACCCGCACGTCTGCTAGACCCTGGAGTTCTCCACGACCAAAGGGACCACAGATATCAGCGGATGTTCACACTGTGAAAGGGAGCCACTTTCCTGGGTTGTACAATGGATTCATTGTGATCCTGTGAGTCCATAAAAATAGAGAACCTTCCCAGATGGACCTCAGAGAGATGTGGCTGGAAGAAAAGTCGGCAGGATGACAGCATATAAGCGGAGAAGAAGGCGGCCACTGCCCTGTGACCCAGTGGTTTGTGTCAGGAGAAGTTTCAGGAGGCTGATAGTGGCCAGCTGAGCACCAACCAGGAAATGACGTAAACCCCACCCAGGATGGAAGGGACTTAAGAGAAGCCAGAAGAGAGGAGAGAAAGAGAGAGGAGGCTTTGAGGTACCCAAAGATGAATGATCAGCGACACTGAAAAACAAAAGTACCCAAAAGGAAAGCCAAAGCCAGGTCATAGCCTGAAATCTCAGAAAAGAGCAAGACCATGACACCATCTCCTAAGACCCTTGCTGGACTTGCAATGTGCAGAAGTGCAAGATAGTACATTTGGGCTTTAATTTTGGTAATGTTTAATATCAAATTGTAGTGATTTGTGACACTTGGTGATGGCAACAATATCTGTGTTGATGAGCTAGACACACTTATGCAAGTTCATGCAAACCTTTCAGGTCATAGCAGAGTTTGTTTTTAAAAGCACTGGAAAATCAGTTGTGAGTTTTAATAAGGAAAATGACTCTGTTTAAATATTAAACATATATGGAAAAGGTTTTCCATAGCACATATCACGGAAATGCTAACTAAAACAATGGATTAATGCCATATGTGCATGAGAATGACCAAAACCCCAGTAATGGTAATGCTATATTTGCAAGACTGGGGAAATCAAGCTCTTACTCATTGCTGGTTGGCATGCAGAGTGATCCAGCCACTTCACAGGGCAGTTTGGTGGTCTCTTATCAAATTAAATGTGTTCCTTTGACACAATCCAAAACATGCATTCTCTGGAATTCAAAGGACTTGACACCTACGTCTACACTAGAGTTGCACACAGACGTTTGCAAGGCTTCATCCATAACTGTCCAAATGGGACAGCAGCCAGCATAACAACTGGTGGCAGGATGTCCAGGGAACCTGAGGAGGGCCCGGCACTAGGATCTTGGTCCCTACTGATGGAAGTGACTTAGTAAGCCAGGAGAACACATGGGAAAAGTCAAGTGTATCTACTTACTAAGTAAAGAAGACAACAAGAAAAGGCTTTCAATGGCATGATTCCAATTAGTTAGCACTCTGGATGAGAAACCCTGTGGCCATAGCTGAGGCGTTTCCAGGAGCTCAGCAGGAAAGACAGGGGAAGAAGAGAAGCACAGGGATCCTTAAGGTGCGGAAACTACTTTATATGGTGCTTTCATTATTTTGTTTTGTGGTTTGTTTGTTCCTTCCTTTGTCTTTTTAGGAGGGTCTCGCTCTACAGTTCAGGCTGCCCTGTGACCCTCCTGCCTGAGCCTTCTGAGTGCTGAGACTGCAGGCATGCACCACCGTGCCCAGCAACGCCGCAATTGTTGATACACATCATTATACACATCATCATGTTATGCGCACCTGCTGCATTTACAAAACCAAGAATGAACACCAGTATGCACTGTTGACTCTGGGTAACCATGCGCCACTGTAGGTCCCTCCCTGGTGGGCAATGCTGATAACAGGCAGGCAAAGTGCATGTGGGTACAGCATGTACAGGAGAAAACCTCCACCTTCCACTCACTTTTGCTGCCAACCTAAAGCTACTCTAAAGATATGAAACAAAGTCTACTTAAAAATAAAGAGGACTATTCTCTAACTGGGCTGTGTGTTTGAGGTAGCAGACACTTGCGTGAATAAGGAATCCCTATTGGGGCCGGCCAGAGAGCTCAGTGGATTAAAGCATCTGTTCAGGGTTCAGTCCCTGGTGTGTCATGCTGGCCCTGCCTCCAGGGCACACTGAGATGGCAATTGAGACTGGGCGTGGTGGCATGCACCTGTAATCTCAGAACTTGGGAGGCTGAAAACAGGAGAATCACAATGAGTCCAATCTATGCAGTGAGACCCTATAGATTTTGTAGATCTGTAGAAAAAAAAAAAAAAAGGAAATCCCTTTTGTTAGATTTCAGATGAATCACACAGGCCAAGTTAGGGCTGATTAAGACACAGCACAGGGTGTGTGGCCAAGAAGGAACAAAGAAGATTTGTGCTTCAGGCATGAGCGAGCTTGGCATGTGGTGCCACTCCGAGCCGTGATACACAAGATGGGGAAGAGCACGGTTTTGTCCCAGTGATTTGAAGAGCAAAGTCCCCACTTTGGGCACATGGGGTTTGGAAAAGCCCGAGTCACATAAGCAGTCATCTAAGAACACCAGCGCATGCTTTCATCGGAAGCGTGGCTAAAAGCTCTGCAGGAGGCAATGCTCGGGAATCAGCAGCCTATGCGGTCAGCGAGGCCCAGAGAGCTAAGGAACTCGCCTGTGTCATCTAGCAGTGTCCTCAGGAAAGTCAGATGAAAAGAGGTTTGGCTAACGAGCGGCATCTGGGGAGTGGAGCTGATGCCGGTAGGCAGCCTCAAAAAGGCTTTCGCAGGAGAAGAGCGGTACGTGGTGGTGACTGAGGGGAAAATTCAAGGAAAGGCAAGGGGCGATTTTCTTCCTTTTCTTTTCTTTTTTTTCTTAAGGAAGAGTGGTAAATGCAACTTTTATTCTAGCTGAGTATGCATGCTGGTGAAAAATTAAAAGATACATTGTGGATGACAAGAATAAAAGGTATTAGAAGACACAATATTGTTGTATGATTTTTGGCTCATGAATAAATCCACAGATGCAATAAAAAGCCCCAACAAGTTGACATGAAGATTTGGTTTGCCAGCTTCAGGTCCTGCCCTTAGCAGAAAGGGGGCACAGCTGGGGTGGAAGAAGCCACCCTGGTAGAAGGGCAAAGAGAATGCCTTGCAAGGGCTGAAGACACATGCCTCAGGGCACAGGAAGCAGCAGGAAAGACAATCTGCCAGTTCTGGAAGAGATCTCTGGCCAGCCGCGCAAACCCTTGTCCAAACTGTGGTGCCAGTGCTTAATAAAACCAATTTTTCTTCCATGTACTTGTGGATGAAAATATCACCATGTGTCCAATCCCAATCTGAGGATTCAATTTTGGAATAGTTCTGGGAAATTATTTTCCTAAATGGAATCAGTATTTGTTTGAGCTTTTATTTTAAGACTGTACATTTCAAGATGTTAGCATTGAATTTATCACCATGGGAACAAATACATCTTACTTTCATTTTCACATGGGAAGTGAAATACGTAGTTTGAGTGACATGGGAAAGGTGGGGGGAAGTAACACAGAAGGTGAGGTCAGTGTTTCTTCTGAAACCTAAGTTCGTGACAGACAGATCTAATGATTCTAATGACGTATTTCTCACCATGGAGGTCCTGGATCCAAGGAAATCCAACTTTTATAAAAATATCTAAAACAGAACTTTGAAGGTATTTTCATGACATTGTGCATCATTTTAAGTCATATTCTGAAAATCTTCAGGCTCATTTTCCCTGTGAGGGTGATCGGTCAATGACTTTTCCCAAAAGAACCTAATTCACTGCGCATTGTCCAAGATCTCCTTTGATTTTTTTGCATAAATGTACATTTTAGAAAAGTTCTGAGAGATGGAAAGAGATAGAGATTGAGAGAGAGAGAATAGAAGAGAATTGTTAAAATCCCTTTGTGTTAACAAATGTAGATACTAGTTCTAGGTACACAAAACTTAGGTTAAATTAGTACTGAAGCACACAAAGAAGGGACCACCTTTGGCTAGAAATTTTAAATGCCTACTTTCTAAAATTTTTTAAGTCAAGGGAACAAAAGGCACAACAAATCCAAGAAGCACTACACTGCACATCTAAATCCTTAATCTGTTATTACCAAACCGCTAAGCCTGGGAGAGTCGCTTGTCTGCTCTGATCTATGCTTTTATACCTTGTACAATAACTGCTAGATTTACAAACCGAATCAAAACCAAGGTGTCAAAAATTAAAGTTTTAAGACACCTACTTTTAAAGCAAATGCCCACAGTCCCTTGACATTCATTAGTTCAAAGATGAGAAAGTATAGCCACGGAAGGAAAAGGCATCGGGAGTGGGGAGGTGGCGGCTGGTGGCTCAGCCGGCACAGCTCTCTGAGAGCTGCGCTTACTCGGGGACAGTGCCACAAAGCAGTGTGCTCCTTTGCACCCAGAATTTTCAGTCTGCTTCCCAATAAACTGAAAAAATGGTGACTTTTAAAATTAACTGTAAGTGCAACTTCACTCCCAGAAAACTGTATTATGGGCCATATTACTCCTTTGGAAAACATTCAGACTCACCTGTACTTATAAACCAGTAGATGAAAACTGTAATACACATATAGTACATCTGGTAACTTTTTTTTTTAGTAGGACCAGGGTTCAAACTCACAATCTTACACTTGCCAGGCAGGCACTTGTGCCACAGAGCTATCTCCCCAGCCCTACATCTGGTAGCTTTTAAAAGAGGAGCTGTATATTTGAGAGCATCAAGAAGTAAAATTCAAAACTGGTGATTTTCCTTCTACACATGTTTAACTGAGGAAACCCAGTACACACTTGCAGCCCAAGATAATAGCAGCCAGGGTTAAACGATGGTGTTCATGCTGCTGATCTTCTGACCATGACTGTGTGTTTAAGGGAGATAGGAAGCTTTCTCGGAGAACACTGCAACCTGAAATTCAAATAACTAATGTTTTAGGATAATTGGAAAATATGAGTCACTGATCTAAGCACTACTGCAAATGCAGTGCAATTCCCCTTCAAGAGGAAGAACAAATATATTTTGTAGACAAATGCCAAAATCACAATTAGCACACGGTTAGGAGAGGAGGTAAGAGTACCCGGGTCACCGCTTGGAATAAATCGCTGTAGAGCCGCTCGCAGTGTGAGTGAGGATAGCTACGTGGCGCTCCACGCCACTCATGTTCGTGGCTTTCAATTGCAAATCCCTGAGCTGTCCTGTTTAGCTGTCTCCGTGGGATGTTTTGTATACAGTAGCACATGGATGTGCTTCTCTGTGCATTTTATAAGTGATCTTAGTGCCCTAAACAAAGGCATTCAGTTTAGTTTAAAAGGGGTTGGACCCTTGAATCTTTGCTAGTAGTTTTCCATCATAGAAAATCATTGTAAAGCTCTACAGAGAGACTTCAGAAACTATGTTGAAGTCTAGGATGTAATCAAGGTGTCCTGTCCTTTTTTAACCAATTATGTGCTGACAAAGAAGAGAAACTAAGTAAACTGCTTAGCAGGTGATTCTGGTGCGACGGTGTATTTTCACAGGAACAGTTGCTTGGGCCATCTGGATTATTTTTAAATGATTCAAGTAATTGCATAAAACTTCTTTAACATCAGGATATCACCAGCAAAGGGAATTCAGTGAAATCAACATTAAATATGGATTGAGTGCAAATTCGAGAAGAAATGGCCAAGAGACTACACAAGGAACAAAATTTGAAAAACCAACTGAGAAGTCTCACAGATAAGCACCATAGAGGAAGAGCCACAAGTGATGTGCCTGAAGGGAATTTATATTTAACACTACAAGAAAATTACAACGATTTACGCTTACTACCTCCCAAGCATGGGCTGACGGCATAGTCTAAGGAAAGCAAGTGTCCTGAAGGAAGCCGAGGAAATTAAGTCATTTCATCCAGGCAATCGGTGAGAAGACAGGACATCCGGTGTGCTAGGCAAGCTCGCCCCTTCGGGAACTGAGTGGCATGTTCTTAATTATTGTGCTGTAAGGTTACATTTTATTCTCTGAGCAGTCACTGCCGACTCAGTCCACATCCAGCATGGCTTTCACCCAAAAGCCACCAGAAAAAGCTGGCAATTTCCTGCCACAGAAGTACAATTTTTCACATCTAAACATTTTTTATAGTTAATGCTACAGAAAATACAATCAGTGTTCAATATATGTGATCTTTACAACTTTACCTAATTGTAATGACTGATACTACCTGCAAAGTAGTTTTTTGTTGGATAAATCATTACCAAGTTAATTTTACCTTAAAGCATTCCTAGAATAACATACTGCATGTACAAATAAAATAAAAACCCTAGCCAGATGCTTCTTTTATCTATGAAATTAATAAATGTCATCATGTGCTCTCCAAAAAGGAGAGCAAATTCATTTTTACAATTTTATTTTTAGAATAAGGAAGCTAGATTATGGAGATGATTCATAATTTGAACAGAGGGCTGGGGAGATAGCTCAGTAGAATAAATGCTTGCCTGGCAAGTGCAAGGGCCTGAGTTCAATCCCCGATTCAAAAACAAAACATGCATAATAATGCAGCATGACAATCCTGATAACATTTTGTGACATACTTAAGCTTTTATTTTCATATAACATAACCCTTTTAACTAATTATCTCTATCTAATATATAAAAAGGTTTTACTTAATTTTCCATT
>PVKN010043633.1:0-10207 GCA_004027915.1 Capromys pilorides
CTTGGACAAAGATCCCTGCTGGCCACTCTTAGAATTGAAGCCACTTTTGCCTTTTCGGAAAGTATTTCCTGATACACGCTGGCATTTCAAGGGCACTACAGCCTGAGCAATAGGTGGAGGAGGAATACATGCTGGGTAACTGTACATCCTGTCATA
This sequence comes from Capromys pilorides, assembly GCA_004027915.1. NCBI lineage: Eukaryota > Metazoa > Chordata > Mammalia > Rodentia > Capromyidae > Capromys > Capromys pilorides. Next base: position 157 of record PVKN010043633.1, read on the forward strand.
ATAATCACGTTGAAAGTCATAGTCCAAGTCAAAAGAGGAGCTGGACATTCTCTGCTGCAGACTGTTTCACACATGCTTTTCCTCTGTTCACTTTTCGCTCTGCAGCCAGATTAATATCTAAAACCTGGTGAGCAGTCATTCTGCCATCCTCTCCAGCTACAGCAGCCCAGGCATTTCTCTCATTAATGTACTGGACAAAGGCAAAGCCCTTATGAACGGAACAACTCACAGTATTGCCATACTTTGAGAAATGCCCTCCACATCAGATTGCTTCACCACAAAAGTGTTCAGATTCCCAATGAACACATGGGAATTCATGGAGCGAGGGTCTGTCTTGTTGGTAACATTGCTAGCCATCGTGTTTGAAGATAAAGTTGCTGACAGTGACAGAAACTATAGCTGAAGATCAAAAGCATCTCATAGGAGAGGGATGAGAGAAGAGATTCAATTCCGAATCTCCTGCTCCCAGGTTCCACGTGGAGTTGACTCCTGCTTAAGATCAGCAACACAGCAGCAACCGCTCAGTCTCCATCTCTCCACAAAATGGCCTTGTTGTTATTATTGTTGCACCAGATATTTAACGCAGGATGTTGCATTTGTCAGGCAGGCATGTTAGTCACTGAGCTATCCTCCCAGCCCTCTGATTTTATTTTTAGTATTTTCCTTTTTCTTGCTTGCTTCTAAGAAATTACCTATTTTCTTCTCTGCATGCTTTAGGCTCCTCTATTGCATTTCTCTTTTTGCTTATTACTATTTATAACTGTAGCATATCAGTAGTTTTGTTTTATTTTATTTTTTGTAATTAGAATGACTATGTTCCTTTATACTATGTGTTATAGAATGCTTAAACCTACTTGAATTTAAAGTTTAGAAAACATTTCTCATTAAGTTAATGTTGTTTTAATACTTTTTCACTTTCACATCACTATATAGTTTTGTACTGTCCCTAAATTTATATTTTCTAATCACTCAAACTTAGTATATTATATATGTATTTATCTCAAAATATTATTGTACCTAATTAATATGTACCTATATTTTATGTCAATTACAAATAAAACAAGAAAGATTAAAAAAAAGAAATTATAGTCTCATATTGGCTTTTTAGCCAGTTTGCACTGTAACTTCTGTAAATGTAAGTGTAAATAACTTTTGTTTCTTATTAAACTTTGTTTTAGTGGGTCTCAAAATTCTGTGACAGATTTTTGGTCAAGTCATTTCCATTCAAAAGTATTGATTTTAAAAGCTAATAGCTTAAAACCTGCCACGCACGTGTGCGCGCGCGCGCGCGCGCGCACACACACACACACACACACACACACACACACACACACAAATGGCCCACAAAACATTCTCCTTTCCTTCTGAAGGTTTTATGATGCATTGTTATCCTTAGCCAGCCTTTCACTATTAAACTTAAATGGCCAATTGGGAGAAACAGTTCTGGGACCGGTCTTCACCGCTGATTAAGACTGAGGTGGCAGGTGTTGGGGAGTAGCTTTGTTTTAGCGTTTCCTTCATTTAGGGATCTTTTCCCTCCTTCCTAAGAGCTTGCATATCTAAAACTATCTTGTAATTTAACTAATAACTGCTCTTCTAGGTGTTGATAACAAATAATTTTTAAGATGATGCTTTATTAGCCTGCTCCCCTTAGTTTATGTTGTTGAACAAATGTGCCCCAAAATCACAGTGGCCCAATGGTAAAGGTTTGCTAGTCATTCACTGTGCAGGTTGGTTACAGTTTTTCCCCAGCTCTGCCTTCGAGAATGTAGGCAGAAGGCACGTCTCCAAGGCAGCACACGCCAGCCTCAGGTCTGAAGCACAGGGTGTCTTTTATACCTTTGTTCAGGTACTGCGAATACATAGTTTCTACATACATTCCATAGGCCAAGTAAGTCTTATGCTATGTTTAATAGGAAGGGATTGGTAAACGTAATGTGTTTACAGGGAGATCAGGAAATAACAAAAATACATCATAATTTCTCTCCATGCTATCCATCATAATGCTATAATCAGGTTTATCCTTGCCTATCTGTTGATTCGAAACTTGATTTTAGTGTTGGATTATCTTTGAGACTTACTATGATTGCATTTATGTTTTCATTTTTAAATGCATTTTTAATCATAGTATAATGCTGTTGTTCTCCCCTAATGCATTTTTCTATAAAATCAGCTATGTCTATCGTGTTTTTATAGGTCACAACAGGTGGTAGCTGTGATGGGCTATAATAAATCAGGAAAATAGGTCTGGGGCATGACTTGGTGATAATGCACTTGCTTCAGCTTCATGAAGCCCTGGATTTGATCCCCAGCACCCAAAGAAAGTGAGACAGAGATAGAGGGGACAGTATTTTTCCCGTTGAACTTGGAGCTACAGTAACACATAGTTTTGTTTCTCCTTCAGAACTCACTCGGCACTGCATCTGCCTTTTTGAGAGGACCTGATAGCCAGGAGGATTCTTCCTGGTGCAGGTCTGCCTAAGACCCTGAAAGGGGCCACACTGCAGCCTGACACTTCCAGATGTCTGAGAGCAGTGTTGTTTTGTGGGCCTCATACCTCGAAGAATCTGGAGATTTGGCTCACTCTTTTCTAAATTAGCAGCTATCTCTCCAAAGATTGGCCCAAGCTTGCAGTTGCTGGGATAGATGGGTAGAGAATAACAGGATGAATACACCACACCATGCTCAAGATTGCCCTCATAACTCAACAGCGTATTTAAGTAACTGTATTTCTTCCTTTGTCTGTCTTCCTTTTTTTCTTCCTCTACATGAGGCTCTTCTGATGTTCATGTGAAGAAATCCTCTAAGAACCAATCCCATCCTGGAACTTCTTTGGTTTGTTTTTGTTTTGAGTTTTTTTGGGGGAAGGAGGGACAAGGTCTTGCTAGGTAATTGATACCATGTTGAATTTACTATATAGCCCAGGCTGGCCTCAAATTCCTGGTGATCCTTTGGCTCAGCCTCCCAAGTGCTGGAATTAATGGGCATAAGCCGCCATGCTTAGGCTGGAATATCTTTGGAAACTGATGCAATTTAAACACCAGATTGTTAGTGTGCTTTTTTAGGCATGGTGAATTGTCAGTCATTTCCACTTACCTTTAGTACAGCTTATTTGAAACCATTTTATCACAATAATCACATACATAAAAAAGCATAGTAGTAATGTTTATAATGAAAAATGTAGCCCACCCTCTCCACCTCTTAGACTTTGCTGAATCATTTGGAAATACGAACATACTCATTCACCACTTCTCCTACAAACAAGGGCATTCACAAAGACCACAGACTCATCAGACTCAAGAAATTTAATATCAACTCTAAAATTCCTATTATATAAATCTCCCCCAAATGGCCTTTGTAAAGCATTTTTCTATCTAGAGTTAATTAAATTTTACTCATTGCATATATTAAAGATGTCACTTTAGTGTCTTTCATTTTTCTTATTTTAAATCTTTCATGACATTCACAACTTTAAAAGTCCAAATTTTGGATTTTTTTCTAATTATTTCACTGTGATTAGATTCACATTAAATTTTTTTCCCAAGAGTTATAGAAATCTGTACCTCGACTCGTATCTTTTTTTTTTTTTTTTTTTTTGGTATGAAGAATCAAACTTATGACCCTGCATTCGTCAGGCAGGTGTTGTGCCACTGAGCTACATCCCCAGCCCCACTTTTATCTTTTCAGAACTATAAGAACTATAAAGCCCATTTGTTCCACTGTTGATTGTGTCAGTCGTATGTCCATCACTGTGAACAGATATCCGAGAAGAGTAACTCAGGGAAGGAAAAGTTTAGATTTGCATGTGATTTCAGCAGATGTAGCCCATAGGTAGCTTGGTGGCTGGGTGACTGGATGGCTGGCTGGCTGGTTGGCTCCAACACAGAAGCCTGGCAGAAGGGCATGGCATGGCACAGGAAAGCTGCTTATTGCATGGTGGCCAGGAAGCAGGGAGACTTGGAGAGAGCCAGACAGTAAAGGGCTAGGGACAAGGTAAACAGGGGTAGTCCCTATCTCCTAAAAGCCTGTTTAGCTCATGAGCTCATCAGTGGAATAATCCACTTGATGAAGTCAGAGCTCTCATGATCCAATCTTTTCCCCAAAGCCTATCACTAGATAATCAAGTCCTCACCAAAAAACACTTTTTGGAACACATTATAAAATCAACCATAACATTAATGATATGGATTGTTTCTTTGAGACAGTATGAATACCCTGTCTCCTGACCACCTTTCTTTCACTCGTGGTTCTAGCATGAGTCAATGACCCTTGCCTTGCCTCTCAATTACACTATAGTTTTTAAATGGTGATTTTTGACCTGACCCATCCCACTACACTGCAGGAAGGGCAGCCAGCATGAGAAGTACCTGAGACTCTTGGCAACCAGCTTGGCCAGAGGAAGCCAGGTACCTGACCCACCCCTCTGCACAGACTGAAGTACCTTGGACCTGGCAACTGCCTGGCTGGAGGAACCCAGGTAAACCAACTGTAACAAGGGGAAATGCTTTGCATGCAAACTTCTCTATGATTTGTTCTGTTATATATAACTATAGACTTTGCTCCTATGGTCTAAAGTAGAAAATCAAATTGTTACCAAAGTTAGTCAATTTCTAAATTTTGTTTGATTTATCATTATTGCTAATTGTACTACTGTAGTTAAGATGTCATATCTGTTATAAGCACTTGTTCTCCTTTTGGGAGAATAATGGGAAGCTCTGGGATGATGACCTCATCACAGCCTTACACCTAAAGACTTAGGCTAGAGCTGAACAGAAACCAACATCTCACTCTCAATTAATTGGGAAGGCAGGATCTTGGGACAGATATAAACCAAGAATCACCAGCACAAAGAAGATATCCCTGAAGAGCAGATTTTTCCTAGAGGGGCCTTGATACCAAAACTCACAAGGATCATCATAGAAATCAAAATAAAAATGTCTTTTTGTGGGGCCAGGGAGATAGCTCTGTGGCACAAGTGCCTGCCTGGCAAGTACAAGGTCGTGAGTTCAAACCCTGGTCCCGCAAAAAAAAAAAGAAAAAAGTCTTTTTGAAATAGAAAATGACAAGATGAAGGCATAAAATGCAATCTCAAGCTTCTAGCCCACTCAGAAAAACTCCTGGAAGAACTTGGAACTCACGCACCTGAAATTTCTTTCTTTCTTACTTACTTACTTACTTTCTTTCTTTCTTTCTTTCTTTCTTTTTGTATTTTAGAGAAGGGTCTACAGGGTGTTCAGGTTCTCACTACTAGATCAGACTTGTAGTGATCCACCTGTTTACAGCCTCCCAAGAGCTGGGATTATAGGCAGTCACACGCACTACCACACCCAGTCTCAACTGCAGTCTCAGCATTCCCTGAGGGCAGGGCTGGCATGGCAGACCCACAGTTTGAACCCTGCACCTGCTTGCAGGCACTTTAATCCACTGAGCTATTTGGTCAGCCCTTGAAATTTCTGAAATGATAGCAAATGAAGTAAAGAAATAATTCAGGAGGCTATAGAGTAAATTGCATCAGAAATAATCATTCAGGGGGCTGGGAAGATAGCTCAGAGTCATAAGCATCCACCTGGCAAGCACAAGGATACAAGTTTGATCCCTGGCCCCACATGCCATGTGGTCTTGGTTCCAGATCACAGGGCACACAGTCTTGACCCCAGATGTGGGTACCCATTGTGTGGCCATGGAATCAGGAGTGGTGGCACACACCTGTAATTCCAGCACTCAGAAGTTTTAGACCAAGTTGGGGGCTACAAAAGTGAGCACAAGGCCAGCTTGAACTGCATAGCAAGACTCTGTCTCAATAAAAATCACTCAGATTAAAAAAAATAATAATCATAATGAAATAATTGCTCAGCATATTTAAAGAAGACATAGATGAAATAATTGAGGAGCACAGAAAAATGATGGAAACCTTTAATGAACACTATAAGAAAGAGTTACAATGTATGAAACAGATTCAAAGAGATGTCCAGGCAATTAAAAAATTCCATTGAAAGCAGGTAAAACCACTTGAGTGAAACTGAAGATAGATTTTCAGACTTGAGAACATCAATGCAGCTAGAAACCATGAAAGGTAAGATCTCTTAAAAATAACAAAGAACCATTAAGTAACAATTCAACAGTTGGAAGATGATGAAAAGAAGAACAAAATAGGATTGATAGGTATCAGTGAAAAGTGAATCAACACAAATGGCATAAAAAGACTATTAATAGCAGTAAACTTCGCAAGCCTAGGAAACAAAAATCTGACATACAGATAAGTGAGACATATAGAACTTCAGTTATTTTTAACCAAAAAAAGTATACACTCATACCTATAATAATCAAGATCCCAGAAACTCATCAAATAGAACAGCTATTAGACAAAAGAAACAGGTCAACTAGAAAAAGAAGCCCATCAGAATCATGACAGACTTCGCAACACAAACCATCAAGTCAAGAAGAGCTTGAGAATTATTTCAGGTCCTGAGAGAAAAGTATTTCCAACCCAGATGGATGTACCTTGTAAAACTGTCTTCAAATTTAATGGGTAAATAAGATACTTCCATGATAATTCTTTTTTTTTTTTAATTTTTTTTAATTTTATTTATTTATTTATTTGTTTGCTTGTTGTGTTTGTTTGTTTCTTTATTTATTCATTTTGTGGCTGGCTCAGCCTGCCCTGGTGGTGGCGCTGGCGCAGCATGTGGTGCCGGGGATCGAATTGCAGTCCCCACAGTTGCCTGAGCCCTCCTAAGCAGGCGCTTTAGACCACTGAACCATCTCGCCGGCCCCCTTCCATGATAATTCAATCTTGATCAAAATACCATTAGCATGCCTCACAGATATAGAGAAAACATTCCTGAAATTCATCTGAAATCACAAGAGATCTAGAATAGCAAAAGTAATCCTGGGAAACAAAGGCAAGAAAAGAGGCATCTCAATCCCTGATTTAAAATTACACTACAAAGCTACTAGGAGAAAATCACTACCATTCTGGCAAAAAAAAAGAGCTGAGAATCAGCTGAACAGATTAGAAGGTGCATACATAACTACAAATACATTCATCAGCCTTTTCTTTGAAAAAGGGGCCAAACATGTTCACTGGAATAAAGATAGCCTCTTTAATAGATGGTGCTGGAAAAATTGACTTTCCAAATGCAGGAACTAAAACAGATACATGTCTATCATCATGCACTAAACTAAAGTCAAAATGGATTAAAGATCTAATATTAAAACAGAAACACTAAATCTAATGGAAGAGAAGTCTTGCAGGTAGAAATCTTGAGGACATAGAGAATTCATGAACAAAAACAAAACTGCAGGGAAATACTTCAAAGAATCAACAACTGGGATCTCATCCTATTAGAAAGTTCTCGAACATCAAAAAAATCATCCTCAGAGTTAAAAGAAAATACAAAAATTGGAAAAATATTTTAATCTACTGTCTTTCAGACAAAGGACTTCTAACTAAAACATAAAAAGAATAAAAACAAATTAGGACCTCAAAATTCTAGGACCTAATAAAACAATATGCATCTAAGATGAATACACACTTCTCAGAGGAAGAAATGAAAATGACAAATAAATACATGAAAAAATGTTTAACATCATTGGTCATTTAAGAAATGCAAATTAAAACTACTTGGAGATCCCATCTCACCCCAGAAAAAATTGCTATCATAAAGAAATCAACTATTATCAAATGTCTTTTGAAAGATTAATCAGTCTGCCATGCTTAATCCCAATCTTAGGCAAAGTCTCTGCGCATGAGCAAAATTCAGACAGATTTTCAGCCAAGCCATAGCACAAATCACTCAGAGTCCAACAACTAATGCTGTCCTTCCCAGAAGAAATCTTCCTAGCCTGGTCTTTATAGGCAGGCTTTCTGTCAGTCTTCTGATCTGAGTTCTGACCAAACTCTCCCAAACAGAATGGCTGAAGCTGTTCCAGCTCTTCTCAAGTAGATGACCTCTCCAAACATTTTCTATCTCTTCCCATAAGCTATTCCCAAAAGCTTGTAATCCACATAGTCAGGTTTAGCCATAGCAATGACCCCACTTCTCTGGTACCAAATTCTGTCTCAGTCACTCTTCTCTTGTTGTTGGGGCAAATATCCCAAACACCCAAAATGAAGGAAGGAAAGGTTTATTTAGTTCACAGTTACTGAAGGTTTCGGTCCATATTCAGCTTGCTCTACGGCAGACTGGCACATGGTAGAGAGTAGCAGTTCATGGCAGCAAAACAGCAACAAAGGCAAGAGAGAGAGAGAGAGAGAGAGAGAGAGAGAGAGAGAGAGAGAGAGAGAGAGTCTGTCTCTCTTATATTACATTCAGGCGATTAGCTCCAGGTTGGGCATAACATTCACACTCTGTGGGTATCTGTGGGGGAAAAGGTACCATTCTTCACTGTTAGAGTATAGATTCATACAACCACAACACTGTGGCAATCAGTGTGGAGATTTCTCAAACAATTAGGATTGGAGGTCTGGAGATCCTCCTAGAACTGAGAACATCATACCACAGTGTTATATGTGCACCCATATCTATATCAGTGCAATTAATTGGTCATCGCTACATCTTGGGAAAAACTCAAATGTCCATCAGCAGAGGAATGGATAGAAAAAGTGTGGTATTTTTATGCAATGGAGTATTAGCCATTGTTATGGTTTGTGTCTAGTTTTTCCCCTAAAGCCTTATGTAGTCACTGGGCAGGGACTTCTAGAGTTTGAAATTAACTCATGATCCCTGGGATTATGAGTGGTCCACTTGGAGTATAGGTCTTAGTACTACTGTGATTATGAGTGTGAATGTTATGCCCAACCTGGAGCTAATCGCCTGAATGTAATATAAGAGAGACAGACTCTCTCTCTCTCTCTCTCTAAATAAATAAACCTTTCCTTCCCTCATTTTGGGTGTTCGGTATTTGTCCCAGCAACAAGAGAAGAGTAACCGAGACAGTCATAAAAAAGATAAAATCGAGACTGTTATAGATAAATGGATGCAACTAGAGATGATATTCATAAGTAAATCAGACTCACATGTATAAATAAATATCACATTGCCACCCTAGTGTCAGGACCTGAAAGAGTAAATAAAATCCAAATAATATAATAGATAATGTGAAAGGGAAAGAAACTACTCAAAAGGAAAAATAACTGGGATAAGGGAAAGGAGAAAAGAAGAAAGGACAGGAAAAAATATGTATATACCCAGGGTAGCTAAAATGATTGTACTACTCATTTCTATTGGTTTATAAAGGGAAAAGTTAATGCTTCAAATTTTTATTTTGACCAATTTCACATGCCAATATTCAGTGATATGAGCAACTACTTTGAGGGTAACAATGTGCAATGGAACAATCACTGCTGATTTTTTTTTTTTTTAATTTTTATGTGTTTGATACAGGGTCTCTCTATGCAGTTTGGGCTTGTAGTGATCCTTAGCCTTCCCAGCGCTGGGGTAACAGGAGTGTGCCACGATGCTCAGTCTCAATGGTCAGGTCAGTGCACTCTGAGCAGAGTCCACACGACGTGTGGTGCAGGGGATCAAACCCAGTCCCTGTGCTGCCAGGCAGGCGCTTAGCCCACTGAGCTGTCTCACCGGTCCTCATTGTTGAATTCCTATCATCTTGTTTTTTTGAACTTTTGTATCATTTTCACTGTTTTTAAATTATTCTCTTTATTCCCTTTAAAATAAAATTTTAAAAAATTGAGCCCAGAAAATAGCTCAGTGGCATAAGCACCTGCTTGGCAAGCACAAAGTCCTCAGTTTGATCCCTGGTACAAAAAACAAAGGAATAAAAATTTTAAAATAGTGATTTTCTAAGCCATTCTTACTTTTCAAATGGCTATATAGTATACTAGTTTCATAATTTACTTAAGAAGACACTTACTGATATATATTTACATTTTTTCTTATCTGTTGCTGTTACAAACTTCTTTAATTGCCATGGTCTGTTTATGCATTGTATTTTTATGCAAGTATGAATATTATCAAGAATCCCAGGAACCATAATTGCCAAATAATATATCTCACACTTGCTGTATATTGCCATGTTTCCTCTTTAATAA
>PVKN010043634.1:0-10213 GCA_004027915.1 Capromys pilorides
AGTGCGACATATTTAGGAGTCATATTACTATATGTCATAATCTTTAAAGTTAAATCAGCTTATATTCATTATAATAACCACAGTGGATGAAATTATTTGAGTTTCCAAAAGAATTTCACAATTATATATAATATTAATGTCAATTATAAAGCAACACTAAAATAATTTATGTTATACATATAAACAAAAATTATAACACTATTTTTATGTATTCTTTCCCTTAATGCAGTATTAGAACTAAAATGTAATCTATGGTAGGCTTTAAGGACCAGTTGTTTTCTAAGTTTGCTTTCATTCTTTTTTTTTTTCCATAAGCCCTGACATTTTTTCCCTTGCCCTTTTGATTTTTAAAAGTTATTTTAAAGACAGTATAAAAATAATAGATAAGACATTAGAAATGGTACATCGTTTTAAGAACCCCCCCCCCAATGAAAGATATTCAATGGTGATTGTTATATTGAACATTGCTGTCTTCAATGTAGTTGCTCAGATTACAGATATTAGTGTGTAAAATTGGTCAAAATAATACTTTTAAGTGTGAACTGCTGCGTTCAAAAAGCTGATAGAGAGGCTGGGGCGATAGCGTGTGATCTCTGTGCAAGCTCAAGGTCCTCAGTTTGATCCCAGGTATCGCGCGCTACGTCAGCTTCAGAACTAAGAGTATATAGTGCTGGTCACTCAAACTGGGACCTGGTGGTGCACCCCTGTAATATCAGTGCTGGGCAGGCTGAAACAGGAGGATCACTGCAAATCCGAACTGTGTAGCAAGACCCTGTATTAAAAAGAAAAGCAAAATCAACTAACTAAGCAACAAACAAACAAAAGACCTGATAGAAATTAGTAGTACAATCATCTTACCTATCCTGTATATATGCCCATATGAGTTTCTGCCCCTTTTTACTCTTTGTTTTCTCCCTTCCTTCATCTCAATTATGTATTCTTTATCTTCCTAGTGTAAGAATCTCAAAGAATAAATAAAATTCTGAAAGGTACAATAGATACAGGAAAAGGAAAAGAAACTGTACATAAGGAATGAACAGATAAATCTTGGAAACAACCCAAATACCCATTAACCAAGCGATGGATAAAATGAATGTGTTTTAGGACTGGCAAGACAGCTCAGTGGACTAAGTGCTGCTTAGGCAAGCACAGGGACTGGGATTTGGGATTCAAATCATGGCACCACATGTGGCTCCTGTCCTGCATCTGGCCACGCTGAGCTGGCCAGCAAGATTGAGTGTGGTGGCTCAAGCCTGTAATTCCAGTACTAGAAGGCTGAAAACAAGAGGATCACTATGAGTCTCAGCTGTATGGTGAGACCCTGTACCAAATACAGAAAAAAAGATTTTTTTTAATATAGTGGAGTTGTACTCAGCCATAGAGAAGAATAAACTCAAGGCTTTTATAAGTAAAGGGTTGCAACTGGAGACTATACTTACAAGTCAGATAAATGATAGCCATATGCAAACATCTTAAGTGTCTCACTTGTGAGACACTAAATGAATAAATACAATAAAAAAGTGTAACAGATATTGTGACTTGGGAAAGAAAACTGTTCAAAATAAAGAAAAAATATGATAGGGGAAAGGAAGAAGAGGAAAAAGCATATTTGTACACAAGATAGTTAAGATAGTTTTATAGCTTGTTTCTCTTAGTTCATTGAAAAGAAAGGTTTCTTTAACATTGTTTGGACAAAGGTTGGCCAGATAGCTCAGCATACTAAAGCCCCTGCTTAGGCAGAGTGCAGGGAATGGGATTCAATCCTTGGCACCACAAGCTATGCCAGCTCTGCCCCTGGCGCATGCTGAGACTAGGATTAAGACTGGGTGTGGTGGCAGCGCCTGGGAGGCTGAAAACGGGAGAATCACTGTAAGTCCAATCTACATGTAGACCTGTTCTAAATGTCTATATTGCTTGGACAAGATTTTACACCTATATGTTGTACTCTGAAGACAACCATACACAATTTAAACTGTCTTACTAACCTGTTTTTAAACTGCTTTTTGTTATTTTTTCTCTTTAACGCTATGAGATAAAATGAAAAAGAATAATTTAAATTACTAGCTTATGGGTTGAGTTATAGCACTCACTGTGAGGCACAGCATACTTGTGACTTTGAACCATCACTTTCATTTAAATTTCGTATCATTGGATTGGGGCATATTAACTGCTGAGGCTAAGAATGAACAGTCCATTGTCAAGATTTAAATCTCCTCCCATTGTACCCCTCTCCTGCTGACTCTGTTCTCCTTTCCATTTAAAAACTCTGTTTATACTAGTTACCTTTCACTACATATGTAATAGCTTATCCATAAAATAATAAATATAATTTGCTTTGTTTTTCTCAGGGCTTGCTAGGACGTGGAATTCATTGATGATGCCCTGTCACACTGGCATCTGGGGCATGGTTTCCTTGTAGTAAGAATGACATAGAGATTTGCTAGTGAATAGTAATATTAACTAAAGAACTGTTAATGTTCATTTTTTTTATTTTAAAGATAAGAAAAATGGAAATGATATAAAATTTCAAACTAAAATGATAGGAAATTAGCAATGATGATTATATTATAAATTATCTTCAAGTAGTTGCTCAGATTCCCATATGAGGTTGACTAAACAATATAAACACCAACTATTCCTTTCAGTAAACTAATAGAAATCAGTGGTACAATTGTCTTGGCTATCTTATGTATATATTCCTTCATTCTTTTCTCCTTTCATCAATTGCAGTTCTCTTTCTTTTTAAGTCGTTTCTTTCCCTTTTGTGATATCTATTGTTCTTTTTGTTTTTCATTTTCTCTTTCACATTCTTATACTAGGAAGACAAAGCAATGTTATACATGTGGGTCAGATTTGTTTCACATATGAATAAGGTCTCTAGTTTCACCCATTAACCAACAAAAGCCATGAGTCTGTCTCTCTTTATAGCTGAGTAATACTCCCTTATATAAAAATACCACTTCTTTTTTATTCATTCTTCAGTTGACGGGCATTTGGGTTGTTTCTAAAATTTACCTCTTACAAATTATTCTGCTATAAACATAGATGTATATGTATTGCTGTGGCATGATGTTTTTAGTTCTAGGAAGACATCCAAAAGGGGAATAGCTGGATCAATGAGACCTTTAATTCTAATTTTTTGAGGAGTCATCACATTGATTTCCACAGTGGTTGCACCAGTATACACTCCCACCAGGAGTGAAGAAGTGTTCTCTTTTCCCTACATCCCTGACAGAATTTGTTATTGGTTGATTTTTTTTTTTTATGATAGCCATTCTTTCTGTGGTGAGACAGAATCTCATTGTTATTTTAATTTGCATTTTTAGGTGACCAATGTTGTTGAATATTTTTTCATATATTGATTTTTTATTTACATTTCTTCATCTGAGAAATATGTATTCATTTCACATACCCATTTTTGGATCGAGTCTTTGAATTTTGGGGGGTCTGAGTTTTTCAATTTTTTATATGTTTTAGAGAGAGGTCCTTTGTCTGAGGGACAGATGCCTAAAATGTTTCCCACTTTGTGGGTTTTCTTTTCATCTGTTGGTGATTTCTTTTGCTGTGCAGAAATTTGTCAGTAAGATGAGATCTTAGGTGTTGATTCTTCAATGTATTTCTCATGAGGTTTGTTTTTTGTTATGAGCATTCTACCTACTACTATATTTTCAAGATTTCTATGAACATTTTCTTTCAGAAGATTTAGTTTTTCTGTTTTCGTAGTTAGATCTTTGATCCATTTGACCTTAGTTTATTGCATGGTGATAGACATATGTCTAGTTTTAGTCTTCAGCATGTGGAGAGCCAGTTTTTCCAGCACTACTTAATAAGGAGGCTATCTGTAATGAACATATTTGGCAACTTTATCAAATATAAGATGACTGGGTGTTCTTTTAGCTGTGCCTGCATCTTCTTATCTGTTCCATTGACTCTTGGGTCTGTTTTTTCTGCCCGTGCCTTGCTGATTTTATCGCAATAGAGTTGCAGTATAATTTCAAGTCAGGGATTGTGATAGCTGCTTTTTCTTTGTTGGCAAGGTTTGTCTTTGCTCTTCTAGGTCTCTTTTGGTTCCAGGTGGATTTTAGGAATGTTTTCCCTAGATCTGTGAGATAGGCTAATGGTATTTTGATTGAGATTGTATTGTATATGTATAATGCAGATATCTGCATTATATATATATATATATATATATATATATATATATATATATATATTTCTTTTCTTATGTCTTTTAGAGACACGATCTCAGTATGGGCCTTGAGCTCATTTTTGTAGCCCAGGCTGGTCTCAAACTCACACTGATCCTTCTGCCTCAGCCTCCCAAGTGCTGGGATTACAGGCTGTGCCACCATGCCCAGCTGTATTATATTTGTTTTGGGAGTACAGCCATTCCATTTTCTGAATTCCTCTTTTATATCTTTTTTCAGAGTACTATATTTTTTTATGTACAGATCACAATGATGCCAAATTGTTGATGATCAAAGTTTATCATGTCTGTCAGAATTGTAGAATTATAAAAGAATAAAAAACATTTAAATATGGAATTTGTCACTAGTAGTAACTTAGAACATTACCTGCTAGGATTTTTTTAAAATTATTCTTGTGGTACCAGGGATCAAACTTGAAATCTTGTACTTGCCACGCACTTATGCCACTGAACTGTCTCTCCAGCCCTGTATTTGTTACAGTCAAGGGAAATGATTGTTTTTTTGCTTTTTTTTTTTTCTTTTTTTTTGTATTTAGTACAGGATTCACAGGGTCTCACTGTGTAGATATGACTCAGTGGTTCTCGTATTTTCAGCCTCCCAAGTGCTGAAATTACAGACTCGTGCCACCACGCACAGTCTCAATCCCTATCTCAGTGCACCACAGGGGTGGAGCTGGCAAGGCATGCTGGGGATGCAACCCTGGCCGGTCCTTGTGTTCTGCCTAAGCAGACATTTTAGTGCGCGGATCTACAAGGGAAAAGATTTAATATAGGATTTTTAATTTTATTTTATTATTTATCTTTTTTTTATTGCATTTAATAAGAAATAGCAATGTGACAGTTTCAAAACACATTAGTAGTACATTTCCAGTATTTGATACAATGTATATTGTTGTCTTTCTAGTAGTTATACAGAGCATAGGGTATAGACATAATAATTTTTCTAATCATTATTGGTACAAAAAATTTCTTCCCATTGAACTAAGAGAAAGTAGTTGTATACATAATCCAATTTTCCATAATCACAGTGGGTTATTGGCAAAATGGCAATGATGGAAGCTGTAGATTTATAATCCAAACTGTCAAATGCAGAGGAGGGCAGGAGCTCTGTCTGCACACTAGAGAGCCACAGACTCTAACTGAGAGCCCCGGATCCCACAGCAGTGTCCTGCACTAGCCTAGGGAATTACTTCTATGAATCCAGCTGGAGAGCATGTGTCCACGTAAGAGGCTGTATCAGTGTTCCACACTGGGAAGGTCCAAAGTTAGGGTAGGGAGCTAGAAAATCTGAGCCAGTGGGATGAAGGGTACGGCCTAGCAGGCTGAGGAATCTTCAATACAGACAGAAAGGGTCATTCAATGTAAGGACTGGAGTTTCCACAAAGAGAGGCCAGTTAGCCTCAGAAACAGTGGAGTCCCATACTCCTCCATTAATGAGAACAGCTGAGTTCGCATCAGGACAGCCAATGTGACAGTTTTCTCCAGGACAGTCCAAAGCATGCATCATGCATCTTTCTCTCCTGTTCTCCTTTTGTGCTGTTGGCAACAATCCTTAGGTGGGCTTTCCCCATCCAGCACCACACTGATTCAGTTCACTACAAATTGACCATAAGTTAATCCACAACAGTATTTAATAAGGAACTACTAAATATGGAATCTCACACTATGATCTAGTGCAATAAACCAATCAGAGAACTCTTAATGAAGGTGGGCATTAGGGGAACGGCAGTGCATTTTGGTCCTCACAGGAATGTTTCTACAGCAGGTAGGTATCTCCCCAGGGCACCCTCTAATGTACCATGCACATCAGAGAACTTACGTGGGACACATATAAAGTGGTCTGATTCTGTCTCTTTAGGTTTTCAATTCATACTGTAGAAATCCACATGTTATCATTCGAAACTAAAATGTTTCTATTCAATTTAGGGTGACTTTTTGCCTACATTCAA
The DNA here is from genome assembly GCA_004027915.1 of Capromys pilorides. Taxonomy (NCBI): domain Eukaryota; kingdom Metazoa; phylum Chordata; class Mammalia; order Rodentia; family Capromyidae; genus Capromys; species Capromys pilorides. The sequence continues at coordinate 6,157 of PVKN010043634.1, forward strand.
CAGTATCCAATGGCTATGATTTTTTATCTAGTACTCTGATATCATTCTTCAAATGCTTAACAGTGTGTGATGATCCTACCATATCATGTACTATTTCTATTTCATTTTTGTGACAACACATATATTTGTATTTGTTTATGATCATACATATTTAAAATATTTTAAATATATAATAATAATAATAATATATAATATATAATATATAATGTATATTATGGCCAACTAAGCCTGCCCTGGGGTTGGGGCTGGCACAGCATGTGGTGCCAAGGATTGAACCGTGGTCCCTGTGGTTGCTTAAGCTTGCCTAAGCAGGCACTTTAGACCGCTGAGCCATCTCGCTGGCCCCCATATTTAAAATCTTGTAGTTAACATTTTCAGTACAAAGACATTTTAAAATATGAGGGTTCTAAGAGTTGGAATTATAGTTGTGTTTGTAATAGCGTTTTACATCCGTTAATATTGATTTTTAAAAATACATTTCTCTCAAAAATATTTTTATATAAGTTGACGTTTTCTAAATACTAACAACTGAAGAAATGTAGTCATTAGAAAATCACTTGAATTTAACTGGCTCCTCAAACTGCCATTGCAATGCTTGTGGTTATCCAGACTTTTTCACATTCTTAACTCATGCAATTGACTAATTTTATAAAAAGAGAAAGCTTAAACTTTTTCTTTCTATGATTTGGGTTCATTTATTACACAAGATTGCAAAGTAATTGAAGGAAAATGAAAACTAAATGAAATAATTAAATAAGCAATCTAATTTCTAGGTGTTAATTCAATTCCATTTCTAATCAATTTTCTGTACTTTAAACTTCATTTGCTTTCTATCTTCTTCTTGCCTGCAGGCTTAGATGTCTCCAATTATGGGATGGCTTTATCCCTGAGTGCTTAGCGGGATGACACACGGGAAAATGCTAGAGGGCTGAGACTAATACATTTAACTGTTATTCCTTTATTTAGGAGTTCCAAATTCCAGATGGCCTTGTCTACTTGATTTGATTGTCCTTGTACATTAGAAATCTGTTTTATGCATTTGTATGAACAGAAAAGGATAAATCTTGATTTAATAACTTGACATTGCTGTTTTAGAGAAAAGGGTGGAGTACAAAAATAATAACAATAAAAATTATAAGTAAAAAAAATTATCTTGGTCAGTAAATTAAACTAAACCTACAAGTATAGGAACTATTGACAATCACACTGATGTAGTTACCAAATTTTCACATCCCTTACCAACACATGGACCAATGTGGAAAAAATAAATTGATTAATTTATTGAATTTGCATATAAAAACCTTTTTTGTTGTTGTATTTTAGGGAAAGGTCCACAGGGTTTTCAGGGTCTCACTACTAGATAGGACTACAGTGATCTGCCTCCCAAGAGCTGGGATTATAGGTGTGCGTCACCACACCCAGTCTCAATTGCCACCTCAGTGCACCTGGGGGGCAAGGCCAGCATGGCAGGCCCGGGGATCAAACTTCTGGCCCCTGTGCCTACTTGCAGGCACTTTAATCCGCTGAGCTATTTGGTGGCCCATATAAAAACCTTTTGTATAAACCAGAGTCACTTGTTGGTTTGTCCTTGAACTAGTACTCATTTCTAAGGTGGTAGAACTAATTCTGAAGCTAATAACATTTTTTTTTAGATTTATTTTTTAAATTGTTTTTTAAAAATTTTACGTATTTGGTACAGGTATACAGATTGGACTCATAGAGCTCTCCCTGTTTTCAGCCTCTCCAATTCTGGGACTACAGGTGTGCACCACCAGCCCGGCAGGTTTCAGCTCAGCATGCCAAGGGGGCGTGTCTATCTTTCATTGTTCACATTTGAAAAGTATCTATTTAAAAATATTTACAATTGTCATTGCTCAGTTATACATAAGGTTGTTTGCCAAGTTTGCAGGCACAGAGAAATAATTTAGAAGATAATCATTAACAGATTTCCTAGATTCCTCTCACTATAGGTTGCTTTAGAATAAATCTAGCACTGATACTCTAATAGTATTAATGTGTTCAGCTTTTCTCCTTTTGATTTAACTATATTAAAACATACACAAAATGGAAGTTCTACCTGCCACGTACAACACACATAATAGGTTGACCAGTTGCTTAATAGTGGTCAGATTAGCGTTACTAAAAATATTGGACAGTAAATTTGCTTATGTGTGCATGCGTGCATGCGTGCGTGTGTGTGTGTGTGTGTGTGTGTGTGTGTGTGTGTGTGTGAATTGGCCCTACATCAAGCACCATCTTAGAGCGCCATCCATAGATCTGGTGTGTTATTGTACCTCTTCTGTCCTTGGAAATTCTGTGTGCACCTTTGCTTTCTTGTAGCTAAGTACACACTCCTGAGTTACAAGATTGCAGGTGGCAGCAGTCTCCTTTATTGACATTTGAAGATGGATTAAGTGAGGCTGGATTTGTGGATTTTGCTTCTCATCCTGTTGGGGACCAATGGGCTCTCCCCTTGGGGAAGCAATGTCGCTTGGAAGGGAGAGTCATAAATAATTATGCTCACCAGCTCCATATTTTTAATGATCTGAATATAGAATTTCACTTATTTATTGTTTTATTATTACAGGGATAGATAAGTTAGGTATTTTTCAATTATTCTAAACAATTTCCCAAATATCTTAAGTGACTGTGACATTTTCATGATTATTTACTCTGACAAGGACTGTCTTCTAATGTTATATCTAACAGTGAGGTTTTGCTCTTCTTTGTCATTGTCTGAAAGCTTATTCTGAAAGCTGCTTCCAGAGAAATCTAATTATTCTTGGTTTGGAATGTTCTCCTCGTGATACCCTAGCCTCCTGGGTACTAAGCACATCTGATGATAGGTGATTCATAAGTGCAGTGTGACATTTCCCAGTGAGTTGTTTTGTCACAGCTTATCCATTTTGTCTGGTATGTTATTTCATCCTGAGCTTTAATGTGACTATCATGTTACTGGGCCAATAGCTGGGTATGTCATAAAGCTTGTCAAAGCTATAACATCATTTGAACCAAGGATATATAATTTTAAAATCAAAGATGAAAATGAAGTAAGGATTCTTTTGTCCCAGCTAATACCTTCCTTGCTACCTGGCCTCCAACGTATTAGATATTTAGAATCGGGCTTTGCAAATATTTTATATTTATTGATGGACATAGTTTTTGTCTGAAGTAGCCTTTGTCACCTGTTAAGTCTGTGGCCTGCATATAAAGAGAGCAGTTGTTCAAGTGATGCTCTTGATTTTCTGGTGTATTCTCACGTTCATGTTTCTAATAGTGCTTCCAGTCACCTTGAACTTCATTCAGGAGGACAGCCACTGTAAGGCACTCTGTGACGAGTGTAACAAATTTTGGTGTAGTACTTTTGTTGCATATCTTTTTTAAATTCAGAGGTACAGAGGATTAGAAACAAAATTTGAGCATCAATACTTGCTAGGTTTCCAGGCTAGTCTTTCCAAAAAGCTCAACTAATCTTCAAATAAATAATTAAAATTAGAATCAGCTTGTCAGCACAGATCGTCTTTTAACTAAGTTATTTTTATGTTAATTATTATGGGGGGATTTTACAGTATTTGAATTAGTTGGGAGCACCATGTTTTTATATTTCCTTATGCCAGTATTTGAAGAGTGTTTTAAAGTCTTGTATGCTTATAATTAACACATGTATGCACAAAGTGTATGTATTGCAAAAATTCTTGTGACAATAAAATCACCCAAATTTCTAGTTGAACCAAATTTATAAATGAAAAAATATGGTGAGTTTTGAAACTATAAATTTAAAACTATATAATAAATTTATGACCATTTATGTATAAATATACATATATAGTATGACTATAAATATAAACTAATACTCTAGAATGTCAATAATAATATAGCAAAATGTCAAAAATAATATCATAAAAGTAACCAAATACTAAAAGCATGTAAGAATATTCATTTAATTCAAAAATTAGGAAATGAGAGGAGGTAAGATGGGGACCTATGAATTCCCATGTTTTTCCACATTTGAGTTGGCAGACTATAGTTTCTTAAAAATATTGATTATACTTTTTAT
>PVKN010043635.1:0-10211 GCA_004027915.1 Capromys pilorides
CCTTTCCCAAAGCCCTTGGCATCGGCACCCCTCTCTGGGCTCGCGGACCAGAGCGACAGTGGCCCCTCGTGCTCAGCTTGACCTCTCTCTGCCCTCCAGACATGGCTCGCTACTCACCTCGGTGACTCCCTACGTCCTGAGTAGAATATTTGGCTGAAGGATCTTTCTGTAAATCAATCCTAGAGAAGCCCTCAGCCAGGGATTAAGTTCCAAAGTAATCTGTGAAAGAAAACAGCCGTTGTTTACTACCCAAGGATGTTAAGGTGCCGCGGGAACTCAGTCTGGGGGCTTCGGTGCTGTCCGACATCCCAGGGTCACGGAGTGTGTTGTTTGGAAAAGCTGAAGGAGTTGCCGGCTAGAGAGGTGTGGGAGTTCTGGCTGAGTCCCAGCTGAGTGGTGCGACTGAAATAGAACCAGTCAAGGAAATGTGAGCCTGTGACACCCGAGAGGAGGAAGTCAGCGCCCGCCCGCCCGCCCGTAGCAGAAATCCAGCTGTACTGGGTCTGCTCTGAGGAGGGGACCGTGGAGTAGCGTGCGCGGGTTGGGTCAGAGGAGGACGCATCCGCTTGGACGCGCCGGGCTGTGCCCTCCCGGAAGGAGCAGCAGTGCAGCGCGGCCTCTAAGAAGGGCTGCGGGGGAGTGAGGCTGTGGGCGCCGGCGGCAGAGCCTGCGCCCAGCGTCTGCGCCCCGTGTGCCGCGTTAGTGGGGTGGGACGCATCCTCCCAGGCCAGCGTCAAGAGCTGTGCACCGGGATTGAAACTTCTCTGCAGGTGACCTTGCCCACCTCCTACAGAAGCTGGTGCCATCACAGAGCTTAGAGGGGAAGGAACGAAGCAGGGCGCCCTGTGCTGATTCAGAGGGGGGGCAGCGCTGGAGTTGATGTGCTGAGTGCTGCTCGGACTCCGCCACTGCTGCCTTTACTTTGCAGGTTGGTTGCTTTGCCTGGGAGCAGCACAGCCAAGGGGAGGAAGATTTCAGGGATTTCAACGTGGAGGAAGAACTCAGGCTCCTAGAGCAGCACCAGCCCTTGACCTAGGTGGGAAAACCCTGCCCACCCCCTAGGCTGCTGGAGCCTCACCCACCCACCCAGGCCTGCATCCTGCCTCGTGGGGGTGGAGGTAGGTCCGGGCTGGGCACAGTGGGAAGAGGACTTCCTGTCTGGCATCTCACCAGCCCATCTAGGTCAGATCCAAATACTGGTTTTGTAAACAAAGATGTCATAGATAAGGAGCAGGGTGGGCTCTGACGCCCCCCTGAGCCAGATCCGTGCCCCAGCACCTGCACGTCAGATTCCTGCTGCACACCTAGCTTCTGTCCTCATGTGGCGGCACTTGTGGCTACCAGTCCTGGCTGAGCCGTTTCCAGAGTGCACCTGGCCCCTGATACCACCTACCCCGATCCCTGGGCCTGCTAAGCCCTGCTCGTCACCCAGCTCCCACCTGAAGTGCCCGTCCTCATCATCTCTGTCCCCGTACCCTGGGGGCTCCTTCCGGATGCCAGTCCCACTGCAGGAGTGGATGGGAGTGTGCTCCTGCTCCTGGACTTTGCTTCTCCATACTGGGGTCTGCAGGATGAGTTTGCCCACTGGTGGAGCCCATGGCGGGGATTGGAGCCAGGCCCTGGCTGTTGTTCCTTGACTCAGGGCAGGTTCCCAGTGCTGTCTGATGGCCATCTGTGTCCCTCCTCCAGAGGCAGGCAGGGTTCCAAAGCAGTGGCCTTAGTTTTTCCTGAACCTAAAGGAGGTACTGGCCCAGCACAGGCAACTTGATAAGGTGGAGGTTGGCACCTCGCTTCAGCTTGCAAAACCTAAAGCTTCAGCAGCAGCCCCCATAGGAGGACTGTGCAGACCCGGGTACAGATACAGCTGACCGTGATGGCCTTGATGTGGAGTCCCAGGAGAGCCCGGGGAAGCCTCCAGAGACCCCTGGACAAACTGCACCTTCTCAGTTCCGGCTGGAGGCCCAGACTGTCCGCCCAGAGACTGCCCAGGTCCAGTCCCCTTCGCCCCAGCAGGCAGTCCCAGGTCAGCTCCCACAGCTCCCTGAGGAAGCGGAAGCCCAGGCCCAGCACTCACTGGTGGCTGCTGAGGAGAGTGTACCTAGCTGTTGGTGCCGCAGGGTGTAGGAGCGAAGGTCGTCCCTCACACCCTTTGTCACACTTAATGTGGCAGTGGAAGTTAGGGTCACTGACTAGGCGGAGAAGGAGACCCAATCTACTAAGGCCAGCAGCAGGCCCCAACCCTGTCTCCACAGAGTCCTGAGGTGGTAGAGCCTTCCGTCCAGCAGGAAACTCCATCTCAGCCGCCCTGCGCTCTTGGGGAGGTTGAACTGTCCATGATCAGGAACAGCCAAATCAACCATTTGAGGCTTTTGAGGAGATAGAACCTTCTAGAAGCTCCAGTGCAGCTTGCCAATGCCCTGGAAGATGTGAAACTGACATGATCGTGGCATAGAGACCACCACGGGGACAGAAGACACACTCCTGGGCCCCTAACCTGTTTCTCATTGAAAGCACACTTTGCGTTTTCTTCTGAGTCAGAGATTTAAACTCTGTTTGCTAAAGCCCGCGGCCCTCCTTCACCCAGGCCTACACATGCCCAGGAGGTAGCTGCAAGAACAAAACTCGGCCTGCCTTTTGTGAAACTCTGAGTCACGTTCTCAGCCGTGCATGTGGTCCTTTGGAGGATCTGGTAATGGCAGAACAAAGTCTGTTAGCCCTAAGCCGACCCTGCCCGTCTCTTCATCCTTTTGATGAGGGCACCAGGATCAAACTAGGGTTCAGAATTCATAGGGACTCCTGATGGGCACCTTTTCCAGTTCTGCTTCCATGCCTCCCTGGAGGACTTGGAGCTACTTCTGTCCTAACCCGGAGGCCGCCTGGGTTCTGGGAAAGCAGAGCCTCTCAGGCCTGACCACAGATGCAGACAGAGATGACCCTTTCAAACTAGAACCAGAACCTGCTGCTCGAGGTGAGGATCCCTGGGAGCAGGAAACCAGGACTGAGGCAGGGCCCACTCGTGACCCGTGGGCCTGTGCCCTGCTGAGCCTCAAGAGCCGCCTCGTGCTTTGTGGGTGCGCCAGTCAGTCAGAACCCCGCCTCCCAGTGGGGCTCCAGCTCCTCAGGCTGAGGCCTTCCATGTTGCTCTGACTTCCCTTGCTAGGGGACAGGCTTGATCTTGGTCAAAGCTGTGATCCTTTTTGTTTTGTCTTAATTAAAGCCTTTTTGCAAATTCATGCTTCAGTTTTAATGTTCATTATCACTACACAGGGAGCCGTGCCGACTGGTGGTGAGTGCACCTCTTCCGGGTGATTGGACCCACCTCCTGGGGTGTGAGCTGAGGGCTCCTGCTGGGCCCCTGTGGCCCCTGTGTGCATCCTCGCTACTCATGGTAAAGCCAGGTGTGTGAAGCACAGTCCCGCAGCTGTGCAGAGGTGGCTGGGTAGCGTTAGGGTTCATTCAAATTGTTCTTTTTTTAAGGGGGTAGGGAGATAGCTCCATGGCACAAGTGCCTGCCTGGCAAGTGCAAGGTCGTGAGTTTGAAATCTGTCCCACACACACACACACACACACACACACACAAAAACCAAATTGTTCTTTTTTTTTTGAGACAGAATCCCATTGTGTTGCCAAGCTGACCTTGAACTCTTGGGTTTAAGTGATTCTGCCTCAGCCTACCCAGAAGTTCAGACTATAGGCACGTGCCAGGGGTTATTGCAATACTGTTGTTTTTTAAACTTCATTCATTCATGTTATGGTCGGATTATTTATTTACTCATGTTAATGACTGACTCAGCCTGCCCTGGGGGTGGGGCTGGCGCAGCACGTCATGCAGGGGATTGAACCGAGGTCCGTGTGGTTGCCTAAGTAGGTGCTTCAGACCCATGAGCTGTCTCACCGGCCCCCTGCAATATTGCTTTTGACAGATAATATTTAATAGAAGCCGTCTGACAGAGTAGAATAATAACACAGCTATTAAAGAGTATGCATTGGCACATGTGATCCACACCTGTAATCTCAGACCTCAGGAGGCTGAGGCGGGAGGATCTCCAGGAGTTGCAGGCCCGCTTGGGCTGCACAAGTCAATTCAAGGCCAGCCTAAACTGTATTGCGAACAACAACAACAAAAATATGAAATTGATCCGACGTAGAAAACTCATTAAGTTTTTAGAAATGAGGCGAAGAATAGTGTGTAGAGGTTAGTTCCATTTGGATAAATAAGATTTTGTTTTTAGATTTTGATATGTATTGGAGACCAAGTATAAACAGAATGTAGGCTTTTTCCTTTTACTTGAAAAATTTAAAAGTATACCTTTTTTTTTTTCTTTTTAAGATGGGGTCTTGCTATGCAATTCAGGCTGGCTTTGCGCTCACTTGGTAGCTCAGGCTGGTCTCGAACTCACAATGGTGCCTCCTAAGCACTGGGATTATAGATGTGTGCCACTCACATGCTATATTTTTGGCTGTCTCAGCCCACCTGAGGGCAGGGATGGCGAGGCATGTGGTGCCAGATGTCACTTTACTTTCTTTTTCTTTTTTTTTTTTGCAGGACCGGGGTTCAAACTCATGACCTTGCACTTGCCAGGCAGGCACTTGTGCCACGGAGCTGTCTCCCCAGCACCCCCCCCTTTTTTTTTTGGCGTGGGTGTCCTTTAGATCGCTGAGCTATCTGTGCCCCTATTTTTATTTATTTATTTATTTGTTTGTTTGTTTGCTTGTTGTGTTTGTTTGTTTCTTTTATTTATTCATTTTGTGGCTGGCTCAGCCTGCCCTGGTGGTGGCGCTGGCGCAGCATGTGGTGCCGGGGATCGAACCGCAGTCCCCGCAGTTGCCTGAGCCCTCCTAAGCAGGCGCTTTAGACCACTGAACCATCTCGCCGGCCCCTGTGCCCCTATTTTTATAATGTAAAAAAGTCAGCTTAACCCAAGTCACAAGATCTCCCAGAGGATTTCCTTAGCAACCTCACTTCCGAGTTCCACCTCTGAGGGCGCGGGGCAGGCACGCCTTCATTCCCAGGCCTGGTTCTTCCTGTCACCTCTGTTCCCTGAGGCAGCAGGCAGCACACTCGTGTGCACAACGCACGCTTACCTGTGAGCGCACGTGTCTAGGGTGAGTGTTGGGGAGGTGCCAGCCCTTGGGTCGAGGTTGAGGGCCAGGTGGGAGGTGCAGTGCGGAGCCCCGGCTGCCTCATAGCTGCGTGAGCGCAGCGCATCCTCTCCATGAGAGTAGTCGGTTCCCATCTGTGAGGGAGGGCGGGGTAGCTCAGCCGGGAAGAGTTGCCCCAGGCCTTCCATAGCTTAAGAGTTTTATGTTTGCATCTTGTTTCTAAGGTTTCATTTGGAGACCAAAGTCTGTTCATTAGTTTTTTTTTTTTTTAATAAGTGAGACACGGTTACCCTAAGTAGCCTCTCACAGTCCTCCTGCCTCAGCCTGGCAAGTGCTGGCATCACAGGCGTGTGTGCCAGCTTTAGGTGTTACACCCTTGGACATGCGGTCGCACAGGGCCTGTTAGTCCTAACACACTCCAGATTGGATTTCTGGGGCCTTGAGTTGGCTGAAATGGGCTTAGCCTCTGCCTCCTGCCCTTTCCCCTGGTGCTGCAGAAGAGCGCAGCCCCGCAGGTCTGATACGCTTTGTGTGTGCTGCTGGGTGTCCCCAAAATTGACGTGCCAGGAGCCAGGGGCCCATGCGAGGGCGTGGCTATCGCGGCAGACCGCTCCGTGCGCTCGGCCTATGTGGCAGGACGCAGGTTCTGTTTCCATTTTGCCCGGTGGTGCTGTAGCCCAGGATCCTAGACTGACTCTGCTTGCTACCGGCTGCTATGTGCCGCCCCCACCCGCCCAGGCCGAGTGGTGCAGCTGATCTGGCCCAGTTCCTGAGGTGCCCCAGTCCCCCTTTCTGGCACCAGTGGTCATGAAGTTCCGCTGCTGGAGCTGGCGCTTGGCCTCGGTCCTGGCCCTGAAGGCTTGGTCAGCCAAGAGCTGGGCAAGCACAAGGAGCAGGCCTTGTGTCCCCACATCCTTCCTCTTCCCGGAGAGGAAGTGGTGGGGGTGGGGGTGGGCTGGGGTCACGGCCCTCCCATGTGACAGCAACCAGCTCAGGGCTCCAGACAAGGGGCAGGAGTGGGTTCTCTTGGTGGCCTCAGTACCTGAGCCCACATTCAGGGAGTCTTATGTGGGGTCCCCTGGAAGGTGGCCGTCTATCCAGCTTCCCCGCTTTAGGGGCACATGAAGAGTCTACTTCCCATCCCAGCACCTGGGAGGCTGAGGCAGGAGGATCAGAGCAAGTTTGAGACTAGCCTGGGCTACAAAAGTGAGCTCAAGGCCAGCCTGAACTACATAGTGAGACCCTGTCTCAAAAAGATTAAAAAAAAAAAAAAGGGGGGGGGGGCTGGGGAGATAGCTCTGTGGCACAAGTGCCTGCCTGGTAGGTGTAAGGTTGTGAGTTTGAACCCCGGTCCAAAAAAAAAAAGTCTACTTCTCCCACAGCCAGCTAGCTTGTGTGGGCAGGAGCCAGGAGCCCAGGGGTGTCCAAAGAGCATGGGACCCTATTCACAGAGCAAGGGACCAGCATTCCAGGAAGCTGCTGCCCTCAGACGTTGGACTCTGGACTCAGGTCTATCTGGGGACAAGGAAGGAAGCCCTTGTTGCTGTCCCCTGCCTGGCTGGGCCCAGAGAGGAAGCTTGGGGTGACCGGGAGCAGGCCTGCCTGGCCGGTGGGGCTCAGAGCTTCGAGCTTGATGGCTACTACCTGGATCCTTCCTCTGTAGGATGATGGATGGGTGGAAGGGGGGCTAGGGGGTGGGGGGGGAGTTAAAGGGGCATGTGAAGGGGTGGGCGGGCGGGTAGACCAGTGGGTAGGTGGCACCAGGGAGGCTGTCCTGGCAGGGCCATGGATGTGTGGCCTACTTTCTGGGCTGTAGGGCCCTTCACTCACCTTAATCACCTCATTTCATCTCATCCCTTCCACCACCCTGCGCAGAGAGGCAGGCCTCAGCACCCCCTATTGTACAGGGGCCCCTGGGGTGCATGCATAGAGCTGTAATCCTGGCTCCGACTGCCACACCTGGGCACATTGAGATTTTCCGGATGGGGCAAGTCAGGGAGCCTGCCTCAGGAGGACGCCAGCACCTGATGAGGGGTTTGGGGCCACCAGGTTGGCGCTAGAGCTGGGCTTCCGGGGGGAGGGGCTAGGGAGCTTGAGGACGCAGCCGGCGTGGCTCTGGACACACTCTCCAAGGCGTCCCTGGACTGTCGGATCCTGGTGTGAGCGAAACACAGGCTCTGTTGTCTTCCAGATGGATCCAAGCCACAGTTGCTTGTGGTCCTAGGCCAATCTTTTGCCACCTGGAGTCCCACATATAAAATGATGCCGTGGCCAGGGAGGTAGGTGCACGCCGACAATCCCAGCACTTGGGAGGCTGAGGCAGGAAGATCATTGAGAGTTTGAGACCAGCCTGGGCTACAAGGTGAGCTCAAGGCCAGCCTGAACTGCATAGTGAGACTCTGTCTCAATAAATAAATAAACCCTGATGACCCAGGAGCTTGACCCATCAAGCTTTTTTTTTTTGCCTTTTTGAGACAGGGTCTCGCTATGCAGTTCAGGCTGGCTTTAAGCTCACTTTTGTAGCCCAGGCTGGTCTCGAACTCATACCAGTCCTCCTGCATCAGCCTCCCAAGTGCTGGGATTACAGGCGTGCGCCACCACGCCCGGCCAGACCCGTGATCCTGATGGCTGCTGTGCACTGGGATTTTCCCAGGTCACCATGGTGTTTAAGGCCTTGTACATACACTTTATCCTGGTCACAACAGAGGGCATCCTCAGATAAGAGGGAGGATGGCCCCTTGACAGAGCAGCAGAGCTTTTTAATTGCAAATCCAGGTGAAGGCATAAGCACCTTGGCCGTGGCTCCTCCTCGGCTCACTTCCGTAGCTGCCCACAGCTAGCGCTTCCCCTCTCGGGCACGTACCAGGTGGCTGGCGCTCTCTGAAGCGTTTTACACAGATTCACTCACTCCATCCCAGTGCCATTCTGGAGGCTGGTCACATGCGAAAAGGGGCGCTGCTAACATCTGGAACCGATTAGCAGGAATCCAGCCCAGGCTGGCTGGCTTCAAAGTCAGCACTGTGAAAAAAAAAAAAGAAAAGAAAAGAAAAAAGCGAAGATGTTTTTTAAAAAAATTGAAATGTAACACAACATGCAGAAATGAGAAACGCTTAGCTCCAGGAATACTGACAAGGCCAGTGCCGCCAGAGTAGGGAGTAGATGCCGCTCCTTGGGCTCCACCCAGCTGTCTCACCCTGCTCCCCAAGGTGACCTTTATCCTGATTTTTTTTTTTCAGTATTAAGGTCTGAATTTAGGGCCTTTGAGCTACATACCCAGCTCCTCCTCCCTTTTTAAAAATTGGAGACACTGTCTCTGAGTTGCCCAGGATAGCTTCCAACTTTGGATCCTTCTGCCTCAGCTCCTGAGTAGCTGGGCTTGCAGGTGTGCACCAACACCAGCGTCTCTATCCTGACTTTTAAATCGTTAGACTAATTTTGCATATTTCTGAATTTTATAGAGTTGTAATTTTGTGTAGAGTTGCTTTAAAATTTTATCCTTCCAGCAGACATATAGTGGTACCATTTCTGTTTTTCTATGTGTATTTATTAAATAAAGCATAACCGAAAGCAAGGATGTTTCGTTTTTGTAGTAGAGACTGGCCTTGAGCTCGCTATGTAGCTTAGGCTGGCCTTGGACTGGCGCTTCTCGTCTCAGCCTCCCAAGTGCTGGGATTACAGCTGTGTGAGCTAAAGTAAGGACTCAGGACCCACCGTCCAGCTTCTCATGACAGTCCTGTGAGCTAAGAGCTTCGCACATCAGTGCATGCAGGTAGGTGGCGGCTTTCCCTGCTCTTCTGTAGCAATCTGTCACCTTTTCTGGGTCCCTTCCTACTTTCCCAGTGGTATTAGGGTGCCTGGACACCACTAAGTTTGAGTGTCCCCTCAAGCTCGGCCAAGGAAGAGGCAGGTGAGGCCAAATGGGGCAGGAGTGGGGAGATGAGGTGTAAAGCTGGGGTGGGGGGGCACTGGTCAGGAATGACGGGGCCACAGAGGTGAGCAGGGGCAGGTGGGGGGAGGGCCCTGTGTGTATAGGGGATGGGGCCTCTCTGGAGCCCACGCCCTCTCCCTGGGGCTCGCTAAGTCTGAAGACCCCTCTGCAGGGTCTCTGTGAGCCTCAAGGCCTTTGGAGATGCTCTGGGTTCAGCGGTCCCTTGGTAGCATGTCCCTGGGGTCCTTTGGGGGTGGGTGGCGCCTCATTCCCAGAGCTGGCAGAGGAGGAGACAGGATCTCAGAGAGTGCAGGAAAGGGACAGGGGTCTCCACATCTGCCAGGCCAAGGGTCACGGGGAGCAGCCGGCCGGTGCCCCCGTGACATGGGTCAGCTCTTCTGCCCCCGGTTCTCTGAGCATCCTTCCTCCTGCAGGTGCCCCGGGTTCCCAGGATGTACTTTCCCTGCAGGGGCTCCGGCCCCCCGCCCCCAGCCCCCAGCGATGGTCCTGGCCCCAGAGGCAGGGTGGTGCCGTGGCAGTACGTATACTCAGTACATGTCTTGCTGCATCTGGTTCTCGCTGTGTGCTCCTGGGGAGCCCTGTCACCTCTCCAGGTGGTGACAGAGCATTCCAGGCTGCAGCCCCATTCAGGGCACTCTCCTAGAGCCCTGCCCAGGCTGTAGCCAATGAGAAAGAGAGGCCATGGGTGACATCTGGAACCGCACAAAAGAAAGCCAGAGCTCTTACTTAGGCTGTGACGCTGGAGCTGGAGCCTATCCCAGCTCCCTGACTTCTTCCTACTGTGCAAGTGGTAAAACCGAGGCTGAGGTCACGAGCCAGCTGGTCAGCACAGGAGCCTGGCCTGCACAGCCCCGTGGCAAAGCACTGTCCCCTCCAGCCCAGCTCCTCCTGTTGTAGGCAGCCAAATTAGACAGAAATATTATAGGCAGCCAGATAGGGCCAGGCCCTCGAGGACAAATGGAAAACAACTTGACTATACAGCTTTACAAGAGACAGGCACGACAGTGGTGGGCCAGACCTTGAAACAAAAAAGTAAAGAAACGCAGCCACCTACTTCCTTAAAGATAAGTATCAGGGATTGATATTCTAAATGGGTATCAACCACCATAAAAGAGCCTAAATGAGTCAGGAACTCAACCCCAACAGGAAGAACCCTTAT